>CM044011.1:42644666-42896176 GCA_024085815.1 Flaveria linearis
ACTCTTAAAACTTAAAAAAGAAGAAAAAAAAAACTCTCAAACATAAAAGCACTTGCAAACTTTTAACTCTCAAAATGCGCTTAATGGCCACAGTTATGTTGGTGTTGGTGTTAGTGCTTTCTCAAGTGAACTAATATGGTGGGGATGTTACCAATAAACCAGAACAAATATAGTTGGGAAAAGTGTGATTTATGTAAAATGTAAAACGGTTCGCATAAGTATTGATGTAATAATTGTGATGCATTTCTTAAATTTGAGTTGAACTCCACTTTGAGGACTCATTTGGAAAAACACTGTAAATCGGAGAAAACAATTCGGCGTGTAGTCAAGCATGGAGAAAACGATTCGGCTTGTAGTCGAGCATAAATGTTAACTGAGGGAGGCATTTGTAATTTCAACATTGACATAGTTTGTGAGAGGATTGCTAACTTTGTTATTGAAGAAAAGTTGTCTTTTGATCACTTTGATAATCCGCACTTGACAAGCTTGATTAAACAAACATTTCAACCTCGTTATAATCAAATATGTCATAATGCTCTCTGATTTGATTGTTTAAAAAGATAAAATGATGTTAAAAATCAACTAAGAGTCTGTTTGATTGTGCTGACCCAGTATGAACTGACTGAGTCAGAAGCTGACCCAGTCAGAAGATCTGACTGAGTCATACATCTGACTGAAATTTAGGTGTTTGATTATGTATCTGACTGACTGTGCTGATTGAATCATTTTTGCCATAAACCACTTATCAGATTATCAGATGAATCATTTTCAAGAGAATACAGCCTATGTTCTTCCAACCAAACCAACCACAACAGAATTTCATCTACAACCACCAAACACCTAACACAAACTGCAAAACTACCCCATACAAAATCCAAATTAAGGTGAAACGAAACAAACCTATGCACGCATCAAGCAAAAGCTATAGAAACATTAAAATCCACTTCCATTTCACTCAAATACAACCAAACACACAACCAAAATCGGCAAGGAGCTCGACGGTGGGGGGGAAGGGCGGCAGGGGCACGACGGTGGGGGGGAGGGCGGCAGGGGGCTCGACGATGGTGGGGAAGGGCGGCAGGGGGCTCGACGGTGGGGGGAAGGGCGGCAGGGGGCTCGACGGTGGTGGGGAAGGGCGGCAGGGGGCTCGACGGTGGTGGGGAAGGGCGGCAGGGGGCTCGACGGTGGTGGGGAAGGGCGGCAGGGGGCTCGACGGTGGTGGGGAAGGACGACAGGGGGCTCGACGCGGCAGCCGGTGGCGGGTGGGCGGGGGGTGGCGGGCGATGGTTTGTGGAGAAAGGGGGGAAGAGGTTAGTGGAGAAGAGGGGAAGAATGAGTCAGATGGGAAGAAGAAAAGGACTCGGTCAGTCCTTCTTTCTGGGTCAGACGAGTCGGTCAGTTAAATCAAACGTACTGATTGGCTGACCGGGTCAGCCAGTCAGTGGTCAGATGCTCAGTCAAACGAATCAAACACAGCCTAACTGAAGCTTTTGAAAATTTAAAACTGGTGTTAAATAATAATTTTTTGCCAGCGCCACATGAATGAGTTTATATAATTTATCTGGTATAAAAAGAAACAAAATGCATATTTATTAATTGCAATAAATAGTCAAATGACCATTGGTAATGTTCAAAATCATAGCACATGAGCTTCATGAACCCAAAACACAACCCGCCACCACTACCCGCATGGGTCGCAGCGCGCGTGAATCCGCAACCTCCACTCGTGAACGCATGTTGCACCCTTAAAACATTAACATTTTTCCTTCATTTAATTTTGGAAGGGCAGCATGTGGTGTGCATATAACCGAAATAAAATGAGGCGTACACAATATAACTTACACAACTGAATCGAAAGAAACTAAAACCAATAAAAAAACATACGGTTTTGTTTATTTATTATTATTATTTTTTAACGATATATATGTCACCTTGATTCGGAGAATATGTGTTATATTAATATGCTTTGTTTATTTAAACTTTAAATGAAAACAAACAAACAAATAAACCCAGTATATCCCACTGAAGAGCAGGTTCTGGGAGGGATAGTTGGTGACGAGTCTTTCCTCTATCCAGATAGGTAGAGAGACCGCTTTCAAAGAGACCCCCGACTCGATAACAAAAGCAATAACGCTAGCGAATCAGCATATAATTAAACATACGATATATAATATATGATATATGATACAGCACACAACATACAACAAACAGTAAAATATCATTAAAAGGAAATATAAAATGAACAAGCATACATTAGAGAAGCAGCAAGTTTCCTCTAAAAAGGCAGAAGTGTATTACATACACATCAGGCCCCGTAACAAGTAATCAAAGTTGCTTCATAGCTACAGAAACCACTAAAAACCGTTATTTAAACTTTAAATGATGAAACCAAAAAGCAAGCGAAAGTAAAAACCTTAAAACAAAAAAAGAAAATAAAAAAAATCAAAACGAAATGGACCTTATAAGCCTAAAAACCAAAATATTAGTTTTTTTTCGATTTAACACCAATACCAAACCAAACCGATACACACCGTAAACAACAAGATGTATTATTATCTTGCAATACGGCAAAAAGATCCATGCATCAAACACATTACAAATGACAATCCAAACCTTAATTATTCTTTGTGATATATAGGTACTCCCCTAATTTCTAATTTTATAAGATTTTATTACAACTAAACCTTATTAATCAACACATGATACCAAAAACAGAAATCCAAAACTTTCTCATTGGATCCACTGTTTTGTAGTTTCTTCTTCTTCTTCTTCTTCGCTTAATTGGAGCCTTCGTCATTAAGCAACTTCAACCTTCAATTCTCTCTCCTTCTATAAAAATGGCTCATCGATCCCTCTTATCGTCCTCACATATCACTCTATCTCTCATCTTCATCATCATTTCATCATCATCATCATTATCAATGGCAGAATCGGATTCATCTGTTCCTGCATCTGTATCAGCGCCAGTAGAAGCTGCAGTCCACATCGTTTACACCGATCGACCTCCACACGAAGAACTCGAAGTCTACCACCTTCGCACGCTCTCTTCAGTCCTCGGCAGGTCTCGTTTCTCACCTCTATCGATGTTTTATGGCTATATATCCGATTGAATTCTGTACATAACTGAATTTTCGTGTGATTGTTTCGAATTTGTGTTATTAGATTCTGTAAAAGTCATTGTTGCTTGATTATATGTTGATTATTACTCCAGCTTCGAAATTGATGTGCAGTTCTGGAATATGTGTCCTGCGAATTAGGGATTTTACGGAGAGTGAAAGGAATTAGGGATTTTACGGAGAGTGAAAGGAATTAGGGATTTTACGGAGAGTGAAAGGAATTAGGGTTTTAGCTTCACAAGTTGTGAGGATGGATTCCGTTGAAGGGAAATAGTGAATGATCGTGTCAATTTGTTCATATCGGGTTGATTAAGCTAGATGTGTGTAGGGATTTTGAATATCAATGTCCTCTGAAATTGTGTAATTAAGTATTGTAGAGGTTATTGCTACTAGATTTATAGCTTCATCGTTACTCCAGTTTCAAGGAGGACTGACTTAGGTTTTAAAATCAGATTAGGAAGATGAGTTTTTGTCACGGTGAAACAATGAATACTCATGGACCTTGAAAAGAAACAGTAAAACTTCAGTTTTTTTAATTTGGGTAGGCAGTGTTTCAGTTTTTTTAATTTGGGTAGGCAGTGTATCTTAGATTCATGTAAAATTGAGCTTTAATTGCATGAAAGATGTAGATTTATTGATTCTTCATGCCATTGGATACTCTCTTTTAACATCAAACTCACACACCAACTTAATCTGCGCCTGTGTGCTGTGGACCGGGCTTGTACGCTGAACCACTTATGGAGGGACGCTGTAAATTCACCCACGATATCATTAGGATAAAGGCCATCATTGCTTTTGTGCCCTCTAGATTTGTGGATATAAACAAAAAGGAAGATGGTTTTGTGTGTGTGTGACAGATGCAAACATGTATATATATGTTTGAGCTCTGAGTTGCTGATCATATTAATTTTATTTACTGATTATAGCGAGGAGGCTGCAAAAGGAGCCTTGTTGTACACTTACAAGCATGCAGCTTGTGGGTTTTCAGCCAAACTCACTCCCAAGCAAGTTGAAGAAATTTCAAGTATGATTCCTTTTTCCTTTTAAATCTCTTGCTTTTTTGAGGTAGGCTGGATTCATTGTCTTGTTGGTCAAGTTCATGAACATTTTAATGAATATAAAGCTAGCAGGGATCTTATCCTGTCAGTTGTGTCAGGACCAGCCGGTTTTATCTGTTTAACTGTTAGTACTCATTTTATGTCTTGTTTTCCAGAATCACTAGATTGTGTCAAAATGATAAAGATGTTCATGAGTATAATATATACATGTATATTTCAAAATGAAAAGAAAAAAGGCTAAGCATTACAAACTGTTGGCGCCACCAGTAAAACGCTGAAGCTGAACTATGACCAAAACCACATCTATCCTGAACCAGCTGAAATGTCAACTTTGTCTGGTTTGGGCAGTTCGGTCGGTCCCAAATGGATTATCAACAACCAAAAAAGTATATATTACCCAAGTAGGTGCATAATATACCCAAATGAAGAACATATTACTGATAGCATTTTCTTAACAGAACAGCCAGGTGTTCTCCAGGTGGTCGCAGACAGGACCATGAAGCTCCATGATTCGCCTGCAAAGCTGCACACTTTCTAAAATGTCTACAACTCTTGATGACTACAAGGCAGTGACTGTTTAATCCTTGTTAAATCTTTGTTGTGTAGCTTTCTGTTAAGTATTAATGATGTTACACTGTTTGGAAATATATGGTTTCTATAATAACTTGAATTGAACTACTTTTGATCAAGAAAATACATGTTTGTGTTAACAACTATTGTGCACCTTTTATCCATATAAGTAAGGGTGTTCATCGGTTCGTGTAACACCCGGACCTCCAAAGAGTCCGTTTAAGTTAAATAATCATGCGGAATTTGGTCCCAGAAATTTTCATTAACAGTTAACTCCCAAAATATGTGTTTCGTGTCAACCGACACTCAAAAATGAAGTTTAACAATCCATTTACATAAACACATAATACGAAGTTTCAAAATAATGTTAACGCGTTAATTTCTACAAAAGAATCGCGTATGCAAATCCCGTTCGATCCTTGTATACCCTGTCGATCACTTTAGCCTTCCGGTCCCGTAACACCTGAAAACACACGTTTAGACATCCATTAGTTCATAGGAACTAAGTAAGTACACTCTAACATTCATTTCGGGTCTTTACGGGAGTTTAAACGGACTCGGAACGCGTTAAAACGACAACCGACAAAAACTGGGAACAGGGCCCACCGTAACTTACGGTAGCCACCGTAAGTTACGGTGGCCCCAGCTTATGTTACGGTGGTATTTTTCTGCTGTACGATAGCATTAGTTCACCCAGAGCCTACCGTAACTTACGGTACCACCGTAAGCTACGGTAGCACCTGCAGCATAGACAATATTTTTGACCCGTTAAAGGTCGTTTCGCGTTCCCGAGCCACCCCTTTCGATCCCGATTGTTCCAAACACCTGGAAATAACATATTTTAACCTATACGTGATTCCCACGGAGTTTCAACGAGTCTAACCCGACTCTTGGCAACCTACCAAAATTTTTCTATTTATTTGGTATTTAATGCCTTAATTCACCCATTTATGGTTCGTTTGTTCTTTAGAGCTTTTGACCGTCCCGACTACCATGGAACCGATCAATTATAACATATTACATATGTTTGGTGAGTTCTTAGACCCAACCCATCCCATTTGCTTATCATAACGCAAATTTCCATTTTATACCGAATTTGACCCTTATAGGGTCAAATCCCATTTTAATGAGCGGTTTGCCATTCTTTCGCGAACGACCGCTTTCCTTGGCGTTACCCAACGTTCACACACATTGCAAATCGTAGGGATAACCCTTTACCCTAGTGTTCACACACGATGTGAATCACTTTAATTCGGGTTTGTCCTTGGCGTTACCCAACGTTCACACACATTGCAAATCGTAGGGATAACCCTTTACCCTAGTGTTCACACACGATGTGAATCACTTTAATTCGGGTTTGTCCTTGGCGTTACTCAACGTTCACACACATTGCAAATCGTAGGGATAACCCTTTACCCTAGTGTTCACACACGATGTAAATCACTTTAATTCGGGTTTGTCCTTCTTCCCATTTCCATGGGACGGTCACGCACGTCGTGACTCGTTCTGTTCCACAACCATGTGGTATAACACTAAAGTGTTATTTTCCTTTATGTTCACGCACGTCGTGAATCATTTGTCATAGAAGCTCACATACGGTGCAAGTCAACTATTTATCCTTTTTAAACGTGTTTCATTTTGTTTGAGCTTATGAGCACATGGTCACACACATTGTGACTCATGCCTTTACTTTGTTATGCTCAATTTAAAGAATGTCTTACCTTGAGTCCGGAAGGTTTAAGTGGTCAATTAAACGTGTTCCTTGCCGGTTCCCTTGGATCCGCTTGCCACACCACTTCCTATTACCATTTCAAGGACCCATTTAACACATAACATTCATTTAATCACACATATGGTCTATTTGACCATTTATCACCTTTAACCTACAATCTAGGCTTTCACATTGCACATTTCTTGCAATTAAGTAGTTCATTCATGTTTTTCATCTCATTGGAGCATTTAATCAAACACCTTATGTGCATAACTTAACATATTGGTTATTAACTAGCTTTTAAACATCATCAAGCTAGTTTTACACCCAAATCACATAACACACATGTGATTCATCAATTTCAACCAAAGGTTATGCACCTAATCACATTTCTACAAGAATGAACATGGATTCTACAACTAGCAACTAGTTTACATGAAGAATCCTTAGTTTAACCTTCTAGTAACTAAACCCATTTCCATGGTTCATGTAAATCTTCAATTAAGGAGCAATTACACATCTAGTTACCATAATACACACATACACATGATCATCTAGCACTATAACACTAGGGTTTCATGTTTAAACCACCAATTTCTACACCCATCATGTGGGTGGCGATTTTACACCTCAAGAACATCAAATAACACTTACTTGTAGCTCTTGATGAGATGAAGAATGATTTCTAGAGTTCAATTTCGGGTCTTGCACTTGAATCACCAACAATTTGAGCATGAGATGTCAAAAACCCTCTTTCTCCTCTTCTCTTGAAAGAAACGTGAATGAGATGATGATGCTCACCAAATGTATGGCAAGTCATACATATCCATGTTTAGTTTCATCAATTGGCAAGATCCACCCCTCTAGTATCATTTTTTTTCATTTTCCACCACTATTAACTAACTAGTAAATCTTCTAGTTAATTCTTAAATATTTACAATATTTAACACATGATACATTAATTGTATTTTAATTACGTAATACGAAATTCGGGTCGTTACAAGTCTCCCCCTCTAAAGAGAGTTTCGTCCCCGAAACTTTACATACTAATCAAATAGATGAGGATAAGACTTCCTCATTTCATCTTCCGATTCCCAAGTGGCATCGGACCCCTTACGATTCTTCCATTGCACCTTCACCTGATTGAGTGTTTTGTTTCTCAGTTGCTTGACCTTTCTATCCAAGATAGCCACCGGCTTCTCGATATAGTTCAATCTGTCATCAACTTCCAAATCCTCGTACGGGACATAGGCCGACTCGTCAGCCAAACACTTCCTCAAGTAAGATACATGGAACGTGTTGTGAATTCCTTGAAGCTCTTCCGGCAATTCCAACCGGTAAGCAACTTTACCCACACGTGCGATGATTTTAAATGGTCCGATAAACCTCGGACTCAATTTTCCTCGCTTCCGGAATCGTATAATACCCTTCCATGGGGAAACCTTTAACAAAACCAAATCGCCCACCTCAAACTCGATGGGTCGTCTACGCTTATCCGCGTAAGCTTTCTGACGGTCTTGCGCCGCCTTCATGCGAGCACGGATTTGCTTAATCTTTTCATCCGTATTCATTATCGTATCGGGGCCCGCGAGTTCCCGTGGACCAATTTCTCCCCAACAAATGGGAGTTCGGCATTTTCTTCCATATAATGCTTCATACGGAGGCATCTCGATGGTGGAGTGGTAGCTATTATTGTAAGAAAATTCCGCCAAAGGCAAATACTCATCCCAACTACCCCCAAAGTCAAGAACACACGCTCGTAACATATCTTCTAATGTTTGAATGGTTCTTTCACTTTGTCCGTCGGTTTGGGGATGGTATGACGTGCTTAGCAATAGCTTTGTCCCCATCTCCGCTTGAAATTTCCTCCAAAACTTGGAAGTAAACCGTGTGTCTCTATCGGACACAATCGACACGGGCACCCCATGTCGTGATACTATTTCGTTCACGTAAACCTCCGCCATTTTCTCCGAATTGTAAGTCTCACGAATAGGAAGGAATGAGCGCTCTTGGTCAATCGATCGACAACAACCCATATCGCATCGTACCCTTTCTTCGTTCTTGGAAGTTTAGTAATCAAATCCATTGTTATCTTTTCCCATTTCCATTCCGGAATATCCAACGGTTGCAATTCACCATGAGGTTTTTGATGTTCCGCCTTCACTTGCAAACAAGTTAAGCATTTCTCCACGTATTTGACAATATCGCGTTTCATGCCCGGCCACCAATAGTTAACCCGAAGGTCTCTATACATCTTAGTCGCTCCCGGGTGAATTGAATACTTGGATTTATGGGCTTCATCCAATAGATCATTCTTCAAGGTACAAGTAGGTGGTATCCAAACCCGACCCCATCTTGTTTTCAATCCTTGACTATCATCTTCCAAATTTTGAGTTTGACCTTTGATTCGATTTTTCTTCAAATTTTCTTCCTTTAGCGCTTCAGTTTGTGCTTCCTTGATTCGTTCAACCACTTCGGATATAACGGTTATCTTCATTGCGGTTATTTTGATAGGAGTATGATCCTCCTTTCGACTCAAGGCGTCAGCCACGACATTGGCCTTTCCCGGATGATATAGGATTTCACAATCATAATCCTTTAGCAATTCCATCCACCGCCTTTGTCTCATGTTTAACTCCTTTTGCGTAAAGAAGTACTTTAAACTCTTATGGTCCGTGTAAATCGTACACTTTACCCCATATAGATAATGCCTCCAAATCTTTAACGCGAACACCACCGCGGCTAGTTCAAGATCATGGGTTGGGTAGTTCCTTTCATGCACTTTCAGTTGTCTCGAGGCATAAGCAATCACCTTGCCCTTTGCATTAGAACACAACCCAAACCGGAGTAGGAAGCATCCGAGTATACCACAAAATCGTCGGTTCCCTCGGGTAAAGACAAAACCGGAGCTTGAGTCAATTTCGACTTTAACTCTTGAAAGGCTTTCTCTTGCTCTTCACCCCATAGGAACTTCACCTCTTTCTTGGTAAGCTTGGTTAAAGGAGAAGCAATCTTAGCAAAGTCTTGAATGAATCTCCGATAACATCCGGCTAACCCAAGAAAGCTTCTAATCTCCGTGAGAGTCTTGGGTGGACTCCATTTGGTCACCGCGTGAATCTTTGTGGGGTCTACGTGTATACCCTCCGAGTTTACCACATGACCCAAGAATTGTACCTCTCGTAACCAAAAGGCACACTTGGAGAATTTTGCGAACAATTTCTCCCGACGAAGCGTTTCGAGAACTTCACGCAAGTGACAAGCATGATCACCCTCATTTTTAGAATAAATAAGGATATCATCTATGAATACAATGACAGATCGGTCTAACATGGGTCGGCACACCCTATTCATCAAATCCATGAATGCTGCCGGGGCGTTTGTCAACCCGAAAGACATCACAAGGAACTCATAATGCCCGTATCTAGTACGAAATGCCGTCTTGGGGATGTCTTCTTCCTTTACCTTCAACTGATGATAACCCGACCGTAAGTCGATTTTCGAAAACCACGATGCACCTTGCAACTGATCGAATAGGTCATCAATCCTAGGCAATGGGTAACGATTCTTAACCGTCACCTTGTTCAACTCTCTATAGTCGATACACATCCGAAGACTTCCATCCTTCTTTTTCACGAAAAGAACCGGTGCTCCCCATGGCGAAGTACTCGGACGTATGAACCCCTTGTCTAAAAGATCTTGCAATTGTGTCATTAACTCTTGGAGCTCCGATGGCGCCAAACGATAGGGAGCCTTTGCAATGGGTTTAGCTCCCGGGGTTAGGTCGATTCGAAACTCGACCTCCCGTTCCGGTGGGACTCCCGGCAAATCCTCCGGAAAGACATCTGGAAAATCCCGAACAACCGGAATATTTTCCAACACTTGAATTTTCGTTTCCGTGTCTAATACATAGGCTAAGAACGATTGTCCTCCATGGCTCATGTATTTCATTGCTTTAACCAAAGAACATAAAGCTACGCCACCGCGTTTTGCACCTTGGATTATTACCTCATAACCACTCGGAGATATCAATTGGATGCACTTGCGATTGCAAACTATATTGGCGTGGTACATGGAAAGCCAATCCATACCAATTACTACATCAAACTCCCCGAGTGTCATGGGTATTAAGTCGACCGAATAATCCTCACCTTCGATGGTAAGTATGCAATTTCGATAAACGTTGAACACTAAGAACGTTTTTGAATCCGCTACCTCAATCTCTAAAGGACTAGGTAAGTTGTCTAACACCATGGAAAAATGACTCGCAAATTTAACCGAAACAAACGATCTATTAGCACCCGAGTCAAATAGCACATAAGCAGGTAGTGAGTTGACGAGAAAGGTACCCGTCACAACGTCGGCTATAGATTTGGCTTCTTCAGCCGTAATCAAGAAAGTTCTCGCCTTAGCTCTTCCTCCATCACCCTTTTTCCCCGAACCTTGAGCAACCGAGGATTGACTTGTACCATCCTTCTTTAGTTCCGGACATTCGCTCTTTTTGTGGCCCGGTTTGTAACAGTTGTAGCACACACTTAACGGGCTTGTGCATTGAGATGTCGAATGACCCGACTTTCCACACTTGAAGCAATTTTTAGATCCGTATCTACAAACTCCCCCATGCTTCTTTTACAAATCTTGCAATGTTTGGAGTCTTTGTCGTTCCCAGACTTGTTTAATGAAGATGAAATCTTGGCTTTCTTAGACGAACCCGTCTCCGTTTCAGCTGCACGCTTCTCCCCACGATCAACTTGTCTTTTCAATTCCGCTTCTCGATCCCTAGCATAATCGATAAGCTCCGCTAGAGTTTCACATTTGGACGGTGTAAGAAACTCTCGATACTTGGCACTCAACATGCCATAGTAGTGGTTAATCCACATCCTTTCATCCTGGAGCAACTGTGGGCAAAACTTGGCTTTGTCGTAGAAGATGGCCGTGATGGTATCAATACTTTCATCCTTTTGTCGTAACTGTAGGAATTCTTCTGCTATTCTGTTGATAGCGGCTTGTGGGCAAAACCGCTTTGTGAACAACTTCTTAAATTCTTCCCAAGTCATACTTTTGATACCTTCCCGCCCTTCTCATCCCGTTGCAATTCCCACCAGTCTTTAGCTCGTTCCCGGAGTTGGCTTGCAGCAAACCTCACTTCATCAGATTCTTCACAGTGTGAGGTTTCAAAGGCACTTTCCATATCTTTGATCCACCTTTGACTAAGTAGTGGATCGACCTCACCCTTGAACGTTGTAGGGTTGCATGCAACAAACTCCTTATAGGTCACTTTCTTTGTTGGCCTTTCGGTTTCTTTGTCAGCCTTCAGAGCCACAAACTCTTGTTGAATGAGATCCCGTAGATCTTTGCGTACATCCTCGATGTAGCCCGGCAATAAAGCCTCAAAAGCCTTGCCAACTTCCTCCTTGACCATTTCCCGTGTTGCATCATCGGGATGGGTCTCGTGATTCTCTATATTAATCACGTGATCATTACTAGCCATGTCCTAAGACTGTGACAATTAACTTTACGTTAGTACCATGTACGTAATCTATAGCATATACATCGATGCTTATGATTCTACTATCACTAGGGCCTAACCCTATTCACACAATACCCATTTCCATCCTTAAGTTTAAAACAACATCCCTAAGAATCCATTCGCGTGCCTTTGATTGTTGTTAGACTGGCCAGGCCTAGCAACAAGCTCACCACACGGATGCCTTCTTAGTTTCTTTATTCCAAACTTAAGTCAAGAAGCTAGGTTCAATCAATTCATATGTTACATATCATACATATATCATACATATATCATACATGTGTCAAGCTTGTTACGTTTATAAACGGCACACTAACCTTGTACCTTTAGGCTCAGTGATCGGCTTCTTGGATCGAACGTTTGCATTTCTCATATCTAGAGCTCAAAAGTTTGAGTCCAAGTGTTCGCGACGCACTTGAATCTCTCAAACCGTTGGCTCTGATACCAACTTGTAACACCCGGACCTCCAAAGAGTCCGTTTAAGTTAAATAATCATGCGGAATTTGGTCCCAGAAATTTTCATTAACAGTTAACTCCCAAAATATGTGTTTCGTGTCAACCGACACTCAAAAATGAAGTTTAACAATCCATTTACATAAACACATAATACGAAGTTTCAAAATAATGTTAACGCGTTAATTTCTACAAAAGAATCGCGTATGCAAATCCCGTTCGATCCTTGTATACCCTGTCGATCACTTTAGCCTTCCGGTCCCGTAACACCTGAAAACACACGTTTAGACATCCATTAGTTCATAGGAACTAAGTAAGTACACTCTAACATTCATTTCGGGTCTTTACGGGAGTTTAAACGGACTCGGAACGCGTTAAAACGACAACCGACAAAAACTGGGAACAGGGCCCACCGTAACTTACGGTAGCCACCGTAAGTTACGGTGGCCCCAGCTTATGTTACGGTGGTATTTTTCTGCTGTACGATAGCATTAGTTCACCCAGAGCCTACCGTAACTTACGGTACCACCGTAAGCTACGGTAGCACCTGCAGCATAGACAATATTTTTGACCCGTTAAAGGTCGTTTCGCGTTCCCGAGCCACCCCTTTCGATCCCGATTGTTCCAAACACCTGGAAATAACATATTTTAACCTATACGTGATTCCCACGGAGTTTCAACGAGTCTAACCCGACTCTTGGCAACCTACCAAAATTTTTCTATTTATTTGGTATTTAATGCCTTAATTCACCCATTTATGGTTCGTTTGTTCTTTAGAGCTTTTGACCGTCCCGACTACCATGGAACCGATCAATTATAACATATTACATATGTTTGGTGAGTTCTTAGACCCAACCCATCCCATTTGCTTATCATAACGCAAATTTCCATTTTATACCGAATTTGACCCTTATAGGGTCAAATCCCATTTTAATGAGCGGTTTGCCATTCTTTCGCGAACGACCGCTTTCCTTGGCGTTACCCAACGTTCACACACATTGCAAATCGTAGGGATAACCCTTTACCCTAGTGTTCACACACGATGTGAATCACTTTAATTCGGGTTTGTCCTTGGCGTTACCCAACGTTCACACACATTGCAAATCGTAGGGATAACCCTTTACCCTAGTGTTCACACACGATGTGAATCACTTTAATTCGGGTTTGTCCTTGGCGTTACCCAACGTTCACACACATTGCAAATCGTAGGGATAACCCTTTACCCTAGTGTTCACACACGATGTAAATCACTTTAATTCGGGTTTGTCCTTCTTCCCATTTCCATGGGACGGTCACGCACGTCGTGACTCGTTCTGTTCCACAACCATGTGGTATAACACTAAAGTGTTATTTTCCTTTATGTTCACGCACGTCGTGAATCATTTGTCATAGAAGCTCACATACGGTGCAAGTCAACTATTTATCCTTTTTAAACGTGTTTCATTTTGTTTGAGCTTATGAGCACATGGTCACACACATTGTGACTCATGCCTTTACTTTGTTATGCTCAATTTAAAGAATGTCTTACCTTGAGTCCGGAAGGTTTAAGTGGTCAATTAAACGTGTTCCTTGCCGGTTCCCTTGGATCCGCTTGCCACACCACTTCCTATTACCATTTCAAGGACCCATTTAACACATAACATTCATTTAATCACACATATGGTCTATTTGACCATTTATCACCTTTAACCTACAATCTAGGCTTTCACATTGCACATTTCTTGCAATTAAGTAGTTCATTCATGTTTTTCATCTCATTGGAGCATTTAATCAAACACCTTATGTGCATAACTTAACATATTGGTTATTAACTAGCTTTTAAACATCATCAAGCTAGTTTTACACCCAAATCACATAACACACATGTGATTCATCAATTTCAACCAAGGTTATGCACCTAATCACATTTCTACAAGAATGAACATGGATTCTACAACTAGCAACTAGTTTACATGAAGAATCCTTAGTTTAACCTTCTAGTAACTAAACCCATTTCCATGGTTCATGTAAATCTTCAATTAAGGAGCAATTACACATCTAGTTACCATAATACACACATACACATGATCATCTAGCACTATAACACTAGGGTTTCATGTTTAAACCACCAATTTCTACACCCATCATGTGGGTGGCGATTTTACACCTCAAGAACATCAAATAACACTTACTTGTAGCTCTTGATGAGATGAAGAATGATTTCTAGAGTTCAATTTCGGGTCTTGCACTTGAATCACCAACAATTTGAGCATGAGATGTCAAAAACCCTCTTTCTCCTCTTCTCTTGAAAGAAACGTGAATGAGATGATGATGCTCACCAAATGTATGGCAAGTCATACATATCCATGTTTAGTTTCATCAATTGGCAAGATCCACCCCTCTAGTATCATTTTTTTTTCATTTTCCACCACTATTAACTAACTAGTAAATCTTCTAGTTAATTCTTAAATATTTACAATATTTAACACATGATACATTAATTGTATTTTAATTACGTAATACGAAATTCGGGTCGTTACAGTTCGGTTAATGTTTGTTCGGTTTTGAAATTTTTTCAGGCATAACCAAGAACCGAACTGAATTCGGAATATGGCTAACCTAACCGAACCAAATTCAGAATATGACTAATGGATCCGATTTCAACCAAATTCCAATTTGGTTCGGTTTTGATTAAAACCGAATTCAATGAAAAAAACCAAATTTACACTTTGTTTTTTCACTTCAAATGTTACCGAATTTAAATTATTTTTATTAGAATTACCATTCGTAAACATTTCTTAAAAGTACATATCAAATAATTAAACACCTAAAATGTTCATAATTTTGTTTTTAAAAAATATAACTAGTTGACTTTGACTCTTGAGAGTTAGATTTAAAACTGAGTTTTGTTGTTTAAACTATACGTAGTAGGGATATGGACACAAGTGAGACTTCAAAAATCATTACAATATAATTAAAAGGGGCACCAAACTGACAGCAGTCCAAGCCTTACGTGCGTCAAACATAACATTTCACATATTGTTCAATCAATAGGGGCTCCAAACACTAGTTAGCTACTACAATTAATTTAAAAAGAACTTTAGTATAGTAGTTTTTTACAACATGTCATTTAAATTATAATTTAACTAAATAATCATTACAAATAGTCTTAGGGGCAAGATAACATATAGAATTTCTGTTATTGGTCTAAAAATTAGGGCTGACAATTCCTGACCTGTTTATGATACGATTAAACTTGTTTAATAAATAAAAAATATATTTTTTATTTTTTTATATTTTTTAAAACAATTAAAATCAAAAGGCTATACTCTATTATTTTGCATTTTTGGTTCATAAAAACATATAAAAAAATTATAGGCATAATAAATAAGTAGTTAAACAAGTCTTTTGCATGTTTGATACGTGAGTTCTGCGTGTCGTGTTTAACTTGTTAAACACGATAAGACATGTTTTGTCATCCCTACTAAAAATAAACCAATTTAGAAAACTTAGGCTTTCGTAGTTAAGCTAAACTTACAATTATAAAAATATATATAAATTAAAACATATTGAATTCGATTAATTCGGTTAACCGAACAAACTGAATTCAAATATTACATATAACCGAAAACCAAACCGAAAACCAAATTCACAATTCTATTTTGGTTAGGAACCGAATTCGTAGTTCGGTTCAGTTTTTTCCGGTTGCGATTGCGGATCGGTTTTCCGTTTTTTTTTGTTTTCGGTTTTTTTGCGCACCCTTACATATGATCAACAAAACTAGCAACAAAGATTCTTAAAAAATTAAAACAAAGCGAATGGTACCATGGATACATCAAGCAAGCAACTCATGGCTGTATAATGATAAGCTCTATTGATTTTTATTTGTGTAACAAGAAATATTTGAAGTCAAATGGTTGTGATTTTTGAATTGGAGGTTTTCTGGATAATAATTACAATTGTGTACATTGTGTACATTAAAGTTATTTTGGTTGTATTCTAAAATCTTTAATAGGATGAAACAAAGGTCTTAAACTTTTCGATTGAGTTCAACACCTAATGTGATATTAGATGGGATTGGGTGTCTTAACCGATGATAATTTCAAATGCACTTTAATTCTATCCCTATAGTTGACATGCACAAAACATTTCATTCTATCCATTTGGTTAGATGAGCGGCTAAGTTGTGTTGTGTATGAATACATTTAAAATGATTAATTTCCGAATCAAAATGTTTAACACTTTAGTGTCTAGAGTTGCCGTTATATATTTGGCTATATATCTTAGCCAGTATCGCAACACTGTCACACCTAATAGATACCGGTGATATTGGTTATATCAATAGAATATTATGCACTAAATTTCTAGGCCACTCATCATTTTTACCAATAGCACTAAAGCAACCAACTTTGATTGTATTGTTAAGTTACTAATGTACGTTTGCTTCTTTGAAGCTAATATGATTGCTCATCCTCCCATGTAAAAATACCCTTCCACTTATTGAGGAATAATCTTTTATGTTATGTTTACTTACATCATGATAACCTTCTCATATCAAAGGGAATCCAGTATAGGTCAAACCATAGTCAATGAATACTCATTTTATAATCTCCTAATGATGTGTATCTAGATCACCGGTGTACTTGCTTATCTTTCCAAAAGCACAGGCTATATTATGCCTTCTATCTGTCATGACATACATGATACCCAATGGCCCAGAGTATTTAAGCTTAGGTATTGCTTTACCATGATAGGTAAAAGCTTTACATTGTGTTAATAGGAGTGCTAACAGAAAAACATGTTTACACACACATATATATGGTCAAATTGGGTCGCATCAAGTAGAGGAAGGAACTTTATAAACACATTCAAAATGGGTAATGATGACTAGATACTATAACTAACATTAATATTTATTATGAGAATAAACGGCTAAAAACATTACAAACTGCATAACATAAAAAAAACTTACTTTTATCCATCCTCCTCATCCTACTCACCCCCGTCCTTATCAAGAAAGATATAAACATCTTTAAAGTGTGTTCTCCAAATTCATCAACTTGACGTTAACGAACCATACTGAGTTTATCTAATAGCTAAAATTTTCAAATAAATAAAAATTAGATTACAATATAATATACATTATAGTTAAACATATATAAATATGAGTGTTTAAAAATACTTACAATATGTTCTTTGTTATCAATCACAAAATTATATATAGCCATCATAACAGAATTACCACGCTCCCAATCTTTAGGTTGTTGGAGACACTAAATAAATTGAAGAGTAAATTGTCATTTTCGTCCCTGTGGTTTGGTGAAAATTGCTACTTTCATCCAATAGTTTATTTTTTCGTATCTGGGTCCCTGTGGTTTACAAATCTTGTCATATTCATCCAGTTCGTTAACTTCATCCAACATTCTCCGTTAAATGAAGGGTATATTGGTCACTTTACATATATGTTTTATTTTTTCTATTTTTTTAAACCCCATTTAATATATCCCCTTTAAACAAATTGCTATTTTAGTCCCTGTGGTTTGGACATGTTTGCCAATTCAGTCCAAAAATCCCACCACCTTGGCATAAAACACCATATCACCACCACCCGTGATGGAACCACCATGTAGACGTATGGTACAAATAACCCATACAAGACCGAGTACCAGAACCCGAAAGCCCGGCCCATGCGGGTGGAACGGGTAAGCCAGCAGGACACGTGCCCCGCATTTAATTACATCGGAATCACCCCAATCATAACCGATAATTCAGAAACGGTCGGAGAACATAAAAGGTAATGGATTTGCCGAGGAACAATCCATGTAAATCAGCACACGATTACAGCAGGCAAACACTATAAATACCAGCTAAAGAGGATCGAGATCCTAACAAAAGAATACACACAAAAGCTCCCTCTTAATTCTCCCTATCACATATTTCCATTCAACCAATACTTACTCTCACGCCGGAGGGTCGTTCCAGGGATATTTCCCCCTGGAACGCCTTAACTGGTGTTGTTTTCATGGTGCGTAGGTGTGAAGCTTTAGAGAGCATCGGTGGATCGAAGTTCAACAAGACCGGAACCATCCAGAGTTGGACCTCGTATTTACACACCACACCACCACCACGCCGCAAAACCACCTCCACTCCATCAGAACCACAAAATCATCACCACCACCCTATCATAAAACCACCAACACCACACCAGACGGGCGCCACCACCACACATTAGATCTCCACCACCACACATTAGATCTTCACCGTCACACACTAGATCACCACCATCATGTGGACCCTAGAAACCAACCGTTAATCTCAAACTTATAACAAACCCCTTCGAAACGTATATGAAACCCTTGAAAACGAGTATTGTAGAAGTATTAGTAGAGTTTGATATGCATTTTCGAAGTGGTATGTTACAAGTCCAATATTGATTGTCGATTTTTAGGATTTACATGGTAGCGACGATCCGATGTGCGTGGTGGTGGTGGGCGCTCTGGTGTGGTGTTGGTGGCTTTGTGATGGGGTGGTGGCGGTGGTTCGGTGGTTCTTGTGACGTGTAGTGGTGTGGTGGTTATTTTTGGACTAAATTAGCAAATACGCTCAAACCACAGGGACTAAAATAGCAATGTATTTAAAGAGTATATATTAAATCAGGTTTAAAAAATAAAAATAAAAACATATATGTAAAATGACCAATATACCCCTACATTTAACAGAAATTTTGGATGGAGTTAACGAACTGGATGAATATGACAAGATTTGTAAACCACAGGGACCCAGATGCGAAAAAACAAACTGTTGGATTAAAGTGACAATTTTCAACAATCCACAGGGACGAAAATGGCAATTTACTCTAAATTGAATTAACAATTAGTTAACTAAAATCTAAAAATAAAAATGTAAAATACAAAAAGAAAACTTACATCAACCATGTCCCATGTTATTTTATATTTTATTGCCTCTTCGAATTTATTCATTATCGCGTTATTTGACAGGTCCTCTATACCTTTAATTGAACTATTATGTGGCCCTTCCAAGTTTTATACATCGGATGGTGTTGAAGTAAAATTAATATCCAATGTATCCAGGATAAAGTGAAATTGATTTAAACCACATTTAACACGAAAAAATAAATTAAGCAAAAGCATTATATGTATGAATAAAATATAATACCTGATTAAATGGGATGCCACAAACCGTTGTTTATCCTTATAAAATGAGATGACATTTCTTATGTGATCGATCACAAACTCATTATCGCTTGAGATAAGATCACCTTCAATATAACAAGAATGAAAATATGCAGTGGTATCTAAACCCTTATTTCTCCCAATGGTATATAAATACCTACAATAAAATTAGAAAAAAAATGTGATAAGGTTAGAAACAATCTATTATATTTTTAAAAATAACACCAAAAAATATTTAAATAAGTAGTCAAACATACATTGTAAATCAATGTAGAATGCAACCATGTACCATACCATTCACACATAACTAAATAACAGCCTCCAATTCAAAATTCTCTTCAAGACGTTCCTCGTACATCCCAGTCGATGAAATGAAAACCATAGAGTATAATTTTTAGTTGAAGCGTCACTTGTTCCGCTAATCTATATATTTTTTGAGGCCTAGACTTTGCTTTTTCTAAAAGTTTTACTATTTTTGCCTTTTCTTTGAAAGTTTTAGAAGCAACAATATGCGTGGTAGGTTGACATTCTGGTATGTGCTCTGTAGGTTTAACAACATGAACAGGCTCAGTAGACTAATTAACATTAAAGGATCAATGGGTTTGAAAGCATGAACTGTCTCTTTAGATTGGTTACCATTAACAGGCTTGGTATGCTCAGTTCGCTTATTTTAAAACTGATTTTCAGCAAGCTACGTTGATTAATAAAGATACTATTAATGAATAGACACACACAGACACAGACACACACACACACATATATATATATATGTCAATAATATGATTACCAATTCATTAAAACCAGCATCGTCTTGTAATGCATACAAGTATTGTTCATACTCGTTTTATCATCTTGCATCATTTGTTGTTGGTGAAAAGATGTTACCTCAAACTACATTGATAGAACATATTATTTCATATATCATCAAATAAAAAGAAATAATTTAAATTAAAAAGTACATGGCCTATAATATATACTCGTAAAATGATGAGAAGGTTCTACAGTTTGTGAAGAACTATAATGAGCACATATATATTATTATGTTGCCCAAAAGAATCTGTATTTAAAATCTATACATTGTAAAATGAAATATTAGTATATTAATTAATAAAATAAAAATCAATTTTTATTTAGAGTTAATTACGCGATTGGTCCATGTGATTTGTTCATATTGTAATATTGGTCCTAACTTTTGAGAAATTACAAGTTTGGTCATTACTGTTTACTAAATCGTAACATAATTGGTTCGTGACATTAACTTCTGTTAAGTTAATGTGAAAAGACCAAAATAGCCCTGCTTATTAAAATATATAATAAACTCTCTCTCTCTATATATATATATCTACACACACACAAATATACACACACGATCGCACACCATCTCCGGCTCACCACCGTGGACGCACCGCCGCATCACCGCTAACAAATCCCGGATCCTACTACACCCTTCAGCAATCTTCATATTCAAATAGCGGGAACTTCACGCAAACATGCCACCAGAGCTTCCCCCGCCCTCTCACGACGATTAGCCTCATCATCACCATCCTCATCATCTCTATTCTCCTTGTTCGAATGGTTCCTAATGTCTTCAAATCGGCTATAATGATCGGAAATCAAAGACAAATACGATGCGAAATCCGGCGTGAAGTCCCGTGACGCTTGCAACTTTACCCCTCCACCGTGACAACCAACCCACCCCCTCTCGTCGTGAAGTCCGATGACGCCACCGCCGGCCAAACCCAACCCCTGATGGTTCAGAAGCTAAACAAGTATTAAGATAATGAATAGAATGGATGTAGAGCAAAATTACTCAACACTTGTTATTGAATTGTATGCATAAAACTAGAGATAGAAGCACCTTTAAATAGGGAAGCCATACAATAGAAAGTAACAGAGTGCATAAGACTAGGAATAATTAAACAAACTAAGGAGCTGTTTGATTGCGCTTACTGAGTAAGATCTGACTGAGTAAGAAGCTGACCCAGTAAGAGGTTCTGACTGAGTCTGCATCTAACTGAAACTTGGTTGTTTGATTTAGTAGCTGTCTGGCTCTGCTGAATATACATACACATATACATACCCATCTACATACACATTTACATACCTATATACATATACATATACATACCCATATACATATACATATACATACCCATATACATACACATCTACATACCCATATACATACACATCTATACCCATATACATACACATATACATACCCATATACATACCCATAT
The DNA here is from genome assembly GCA_024085815.1 of Flaveria linearis. Taxonomy (NCBI): domain Eukaryota; kingdom Viridiplantae; phylum Streptophyta; class Magnoliopsida; order Asterales; family Asteraceae; genus Flaveria; species Flaveria linearis. The sequence continues at coordinate 42,666,511 of CM044011.1, forward strand.
ACATACATATCTACATACCCATATACATATACATATCTGAGCAAATCAAAGCAACCATCACCACCCCCAAATCAAACGCGACCTTCATCTCTGTCGACCGCGACCTTCATCATCATCATCACCGAAGCAACCATCACCACCCCCAAATCAAACGACCGACACCCATCATCGTCCGGCAACACCATCGACCATCATCCTCCTTGGTCAAATCTTCGACCTTAACACCACACCCATCAACCGCAACCATCATCATCTTCATCCAATCATCTCTGTCGACTGAACCATTAACATAAAGCACTAAATCAACACTAGTACGACTTGCGATGGAAGGCAGGGGAGGGGCGGAGGAAGAGGACCGGGAGGGCGATAAAGAAGATGAAGAAGATGAAGATGACCGGGAGGGGAGGGGCGGAGGTCAGGGTCACTTGGCGGAGGTCGATGAAGAGGAAAAGGAGACCCAGTCAGACATTAAAAGGAAAAGGACCGGGTCAGTGGAGGGAGACCGGGTCAGTAGCATTTTGATTACAAAACACACGGGATGACCGGGCTGACCGAGTCAGCCGGTCAGGGTCAGCGCCGGTCAGAAGCTATCAAACGGGGTGTTGGATCATGATAAGGCTGGTGCAACCAAAACCACTTCATAGTCACTTTTGGTGCTACATTGAAGGGCTTCCTAAGCCAAGCAAGAGATCTTCCGAGAGTCTGAGGAACAACAGCTAAAGATATCTACTGAAGGCAAAAGCTGAAGACAACAGCTAAAGCCAACAGCTGAAGACCATCTTCCGAAGACAAAGTCTGAGCTTCCGAAGACAAAGTCTGATGAAAGAGCTGAAGACAGTCTGAGCTTCCGAAGACAAAGTCTGATGAAAGAGCTGAAGACAAAGTCTGAGCTTCCAAAGACAAAGTCTGCTTCCGAAGACAAAGAAGACTCCAAGCCTCGGAAGAAGCAGTCTTCCGAAGTATAAGTGCCTTCGGAAGAAGTTATTCTTCTGAAGTACTTTATCCTTCGGAAGACATTGCTATGACCAGCAGATAAAAGTATGGTCACTGACAGTCCGCTGCAGACCTCTGATACAGCATGGCATCTTCCTAAAGAGCCATGTTGTTGACCATACTTTATTCTACTGTTCACCTTTTATGATAGTACATGTTACCAACTTTAGTTGGTGACAAAAGGTAAGTCAGGGACATGTCCTGACTACCAACTCTCAGGCAAAATGTCTGAAAGACCTCACCTAGAGTCTTGTAGTATAGATGTAAGGTTAGAGGTGTCCAGCTGGTATCAAAGTATATCCGGCTGTAGGTAGTATTATATATATCTTCTCCCTGTAACTCTTTAGATAAGCGATTTGAGTCCAAGTGTCTTGTAATCCTTTGAGTTGAGAAGCAATATATAAAAGTACCTTAAAAATTTACTTCCTGTGTTAATTTTCTTACTGCTTGTTACTTGTTATATTGTGATCAACTCTTCATAGACTGCTTGCTGAGTGTTGTTCACAGTGAGTTGAGAGTAAAACCACCCATAATCCGATCCTGGAATTGGTATCAGAGCTGCAGGCTCTTGATTGTGATATCTTACCATCCAAATCAACCTGTTTTTCAATCCTCACTACAAACCACTCACTCAAATGGCTGCTCTCTCCAAGGCTGATATGGAAACCGGTACCATGACCAAGTCCCCACTGATCACCCCTGAAGACTTTGACACATGGTGTATCAGAATGGAAGGCTTCATCAAGTGTCAAGATTCAAGGATGTGGGACTCCATTGTCAATGGTCCTTTCATACCAAGCACCACTTCTGCCACTGGTAATCGCATCATTCCAAAAGATGTTGATGATTGCTCAGAAGAAGACAGGAAGAGAATAGAGCTGGATCAAAGGGCTATGACTTCTCTTCAAACTGCTCTCCTCAACTCCGTCTACAGACCCTTCAAGAAGTGCAAAACTGCTAAAGATTTATGGGAAGCACTGAAGCTGATGTATGAAGGATCCAAGGAAACCCAAGAGAACAAGAAGGATCTCTTGAAGCAGCAGTTTGAGAACTTTACTTTCAAGGCTGGCGAGACCTTGACTCAACAATACTTCAGGTATGTTGAGTTAGTAGATACTCTAGAGGATATTGGAGTAGCTCTTGAGAATAGAGACATAGTTAGGAAGTTCATGTCTTCCCTTCCTAAACTATGGATACATTACTGTGTTGTAATCAAGAGAACTTCGGACCTTAAGACTCTTACTCTGACAGAGTTGTATGGTATCCTAAGTGCATTCCAGATGGAGATGAACATGCAAAACTCCTCTGGTCACTCCAATAACCAAATGAGTTCAGCCCTTCATGTGGTTGAAAGGGAAATCACGGAACCACAACATCAGTTGCTGTGTTACCCTGACAACTCACACAGGGGACCTTACATTACTCTACCTGAGACTCCAAAGTCTCAAAAGGTTCAACACAACTCCTCTCAGGATAGTTGTGCCTTTGTCTCTGGAAGTGGACACTCTGGTGATTTTCAATACTGCTTTGATGATCTTGAGTGCTTCAGTCCAGATGATGTGGAGTATATGGATATTGTCCAGCAGATGGCTCTTTTAACATACAGAGCGAAGAAGTTCTTCAAGAGAACTGGAAGGCAATTCCCTCAAAACCCAGTCAACAGCAGGTTTGGGTTTGACAAAAGCAAAGCAAAGTGTTACAACTGCAACCAACTTGGTCACTTTGCTAGGGAATGCAAGGCTCCCAAGAACAACCCAGGAACCCCACAGGCCTCCACACATCCCACTGCTTCAAAGAATGAAGAGAAGTCAACTGAAACAGCTGCTGTGGCTCAAGAAGTTGACTGGAGCTTCATAGTACAGGATGTGACTCCTGCTCAAACACTCATGGCCGGAACAGATGATGATCAGGTATATGAACATCTTTGTACTGCTGCCTGTATTGCTAAAGTTAAACTTTATAAGGATTATATTTCGGAAATCAGATCTGAGGTTGAGTCTTTAAATGTGCTAAAATCTGATTTTAAGAGAGCTGAATCTGACTATCAAAAGAAAATTGAGGAGTTAGAGAAAACTGTGTCTCTTTTAAAACATGAAAAGACTAATTATAAGACTCAAATTAAAGATCTGATATCCAAACTATCTGAGGTTCAAGCCCAGTTGGTCACAGCTGAGGCTCAGGCCAAGAAGCAAGCTATTGCTGAGCAAAGCTTTCAAACTATTCTTGCATCAACCTCTCATTCCAAATGTTTTATCAAAACAAAGAACGGTTGGGAACCAATGAAATAGCTCCACCACACTCTTATGAGTCTATTAGACTACCTAGATGTGGTACTGAAGAGCAAGAGGTTCCAACTGCTGACCCTTCTCCATTGGAACTAAAGGATGAGGCAAAAATAGTAGCCACCACAAGGGAGAAACAGGAGGATACACTCATCTCCACCTGTGAAGACCAAATCCTAACCACCAAGGCAAGAAGAAGCAGAGCTAAAGCTGCTAGAAGGACTGCTAAGAAGGTTGCAGAGTCCAAGCTTAAGATCGACCCAAAGCAAAAGGGTGTCTTCATTTCTGCCGGATTTCAAGTGGTAGGTACTTCTGACTCAGGAAAGGAGTGTAATACCAGCACTCCTGTCCTACTGAAGGATCAGAAGTTGAAAAGGAAAGTTGCTGATGAAGAGAAGAAACCCAAGAAACAGCAATCTGCAAGTTCCCAGAAGACTAACATTGCCTGCATAATGTGTGGTCTGCACAACCACATGGCTAAAGATTGTTACTACAATCCAGCAAGCACACATTATGCAAATAATGTTAGAAAAGAAGGAGTCAGAGAAGGTTTCTCAGTTGGACCACTTCAAAAGGTCCAAATGATGAAAAAGGGAAAGTTGGTCTCGGAAGCCAAGTTGCTTTCGAAAGAAACTACTTCTTCCGAAGGGAAAATGGCTTCGGAAGCCAAACCTTCTAAGGTTCGGAAGAACAAGAAGGCTCCCTTGAAACCATCTCAGAAGAAGACTACTTCGGAAGAAAAGGTGGTGAAGGCTTCTTCCAAAAAGAAAGAAGCTTCGGAAGAAGGCCATGCTGCACAAGCTTCAACAAGCTCATCTTCAAAGATCAACCAAGGGATGGATTGGAAGATCAAGGAAGATGCTGCAGCCCAAACTTCTTCAATAATGACCTCTATTGAACCCCAATGTATATCTTTTGGTTCAATTATGTCACTATCGTTGGAAGAGCCCAAGACCAGCAAGGGTTGGGCTTCCAAACAAAACTAACCATCTCATCTTATGTGCAGGGATGTCCATTTGACAAGAACAACAATGTCTGGATTGTAGATAGTGGATGCTCCAGGCACATGACAGGGAACAGACCTCTCCTTCAATAATTCCAGAACTTTGATGGAGGGCCTGTCCAATTTGGAGGTGAGGCCGGAGGATATATTTCTGGCAGAGGAAGTATATCCAATGGCAGAATAAATATTGACAAAGTTCACTTTGTCAAACAGCTTGAACACAATCTATTAAGTGTTTCTCAATTCTGTGACCAGAAGCATCAGATGCTCTTCACAGAACATGAGTGCATTATCCTTAAACCAGGGATGACAATTCTTCCGGAATTGGTGCTTCTTAGATCTCCTAGGAAAGGGATATGTACAAGCTGGATATGAACAATGCTTCTCCTATGGGTGAAGTATCATGCTTTCTTTCCAAAGCTGATAGTGATGAGTCAACACTATGGCATAAACGCATGTGCCATGTGAATTTTAAAACAATGAATAAATTGGCTAAAAATAACTTGGTACATGGTTTGCCTAAAAAGGAATTTTTCTGCAAAGATAACTGTGTTGCATGCCTAAAAGGGAAACAACACAGATCATCTCATAAATCCAAATGTGTTAACTCTATCACTACTCCATTACACTTATTGCACATGGATCTCTTTGGACCCACAAGTATAATGAGCATTGGAAGGAAATCATACTGCCTTGTGATAGTTGATGATTTTACAAGATTTACATGGGTATTCTTTTTAAGAAGTAAAGATAAAACTGCTGAAACTTTAAAATCTTTTATTCTTAAAATAGAAAATCAAATTGATCACAAGGTTAAGATCATTAGAAGTGATCAAGGGACTGAGTTTAAGAACTTCGTTCTTGACTCATTCTGTGACTCAAAAGGGATTGCCAGACAATACAGTGCTCCCAGAACTCCTCAACAAAACGGTGTTGCTGAGAGGAGGAACATGACACTTATTGAGGCTGCTCGGACCATGTTAGCTGATTCAAAACTGCCTCTAACATTCTGGGCAGAGGCAGTCAGCACTGCATGCTATGTGCAGAACAGGGTTCTTGTAGTTAAGCCCCATGGAAATACCCCTTATGAGTTATTGAACAAGAGGCCACCGTTCATTGGCTTTCTAAGGTCCTTTGGCTACAGGTGTACCATACTTAACACAAAGGACAACTGTTGGACCAAAAGAACCAATGAGCCAAGATCAGGAAAACCTCTAAGTCCCACATGCCACTGCAACAACTGCTGAAGACTCCCATCAGCTGTTCTGACAAAGTCTGAAGATCAAAGTATGAAGATCAAAGAACTGAAGAACAACAGCTGAAGACTCTAAAGTACTGAATACAAGTACTGAAGTCTGAAGTACTGATCATACAAGTACTGAAGACTTCAAGTACTGAAAACAAGAACTGAAGAATCAAAAGCTGAAGAACTGAAGAACTGAAGACCTTCTACTAAAGCATAAAGTCTGAAGACAACAGCTGATGACATCTACTGAAGTCATCAGCTGTTACATCATCTGAAGCCAAGTCTGAAGAACAAGTGCTGAAGACTCAGAGTTTGTCACAACAGCTGAAGAAGTATTCTTCAGTTGTTGTGATGGTTTTCCCTTCCAGTAGTTTTGTAATTTTATTTCAGTAGTTGTACAACAGCTGAAGAGCTTGTTCTTCAGTTGTTATAGTATCAGTAGTTATAAACGACTGAAGAGTTTGTTCTTCAGTAGTTGTAGGATTTCAGTAGTTTACTTCTGTCAGTACTTGTAAAAGATAGGAACACTTTTGTAAGAAGATGTCAGCTATTGACATCTTCAGTAGTTTTATGTTCTGACAGATGTAATTTTAATAATCTGTTGATGTCAGAGAAAGGACATCACCACCATCCTTTTGCCGCCTATAAAAGGATGGTGAACCATGCTGTTTTAATTGCCGAAACGTGTTGAGCAAAGAACATTTAATTTTTCGCAGAACTCTTTTCTCTCTATATATTCGTGCTTTTAATTGCAATATCTTTTATGCTATAATTGCTAATTAACGTGCTAAATCCGCTGCAAACCAATCCGATTGATCAAACGAGAGGCTGAGATCCTGTCAAATGGTATCAGAGCAGGTTAATCATTGATCGATTTCACTATTGATCATTTGAAACTGCTCTTTTGATCTCTCTGTTTGATCGAATTAGCAATTTGCAAGAATTAGCCATAGAGAGTGAGTTTCTGCTGTTTCCGGCCAAAATCTTAAGGTTCTCTGGTGGTTTTGAGTTACGTTTGTCTTGTTTAAACTTGTGTTTGACTAAAATCTGAGATGACGACATCAACTAATGATCCTCACAATACTGGGTCCTCAACCAAGCCTCCGATGCTTGTTAGGAACGAGTATAACATATGGCAAAGGCGTATGCTTCACCACTTGGCTGTCAACAGTGCTGGTTGTTGGAAGTCAGTGGTACATGGACCATACAAGCCTATGGTGAGCGTCCCTGAATCTAATGAACAGGTTGCGAAGAAACCTGAACGATATTCTGACGAAGATCTAAAGCTGTTCGAAATTGATGCTAGAGCCCATGGAATTTTAGCCATGGCTATTCCTAATGAGATTTATTCAGGGCTCTTGCATCATGAGTCTGCTCATGACCTATAGGTTGCTCTAAAGGAACAATTTGGAGGAACTGATTCGGTCTTAGCAAACAATAGGGAAATTCTCGCCCAACAATATGAGACATTCTCATATAGAAAGGGTGAGACTCTGACCCAGCAGTTTGAGCGGTTCTCTTGTTTGATCTCTGAGCTGAAGATGGTCAAACAAGAATACACCAACAGCCAGATGAACAACAGGTTCCTCAGGTCACTGCCTGAGAGATGGGACACATATACCATTGTCCTACGCTCCAGTGCTGACCTGGAAACTTTATCTCTCACCCAACTTCATGGGAAACTGCTCACTTTTGAGAGAGAGATAGAGCAAAAGAGGAAGTTGTCCTCTTCTGGCAAGCTCGCTGATGACTTTGTTCAAGGTAATACTGCCTTGATAAGTCACGAGTCAGAATATGCTTCATCAGAAAGTTCTTATGATGAGCATATTGATTTCTCTACCAACTCAGAACAAGCTTTTGTTGGTGTTAGTAGTTCAGGAGGTGGTGGTGACAACTTGTGCTTTTTGATGGAGGACTTGAAGGGCATTCCAGATGATGATCTGGAAGAGATGGATATTTGAACCAAATGGCAATGATAAATATCCGCTCTCAAAAGTTCTACAAGAGAACTGGTAGGAAATTTCTTGGACTCTCTGGCAAAACCAAAGTTGGTTTTAACAAGAGCAAGTTGAGGTGTCACAAGTGCCAAAGGCTTGGACACTTTGCAAGAGAGTGTAGATCGTCTGGATCCAACTCCTCTGCACCCTTTGTGACTTTTCCCAGCAATAGCTCACAGTACAGAGGGCAACCTTCCTCCAGCTCTAGTCATCCATCACAAGCACAGGCACCACCTGCTTATTTTGTGCCACAGGGTCATATGCCATATCCTTACCCCTGTTACTACATGCCTCAGCCTAGTCAAGCTCAAACACCCTCGGCTCAACCACCTCATGCTCTTCCTGAGCCTCAATCTTCCCAATCTCATCATCACACACAACCTCAACAACATAGCTTTTTCACCCCAAGTGTTGTTGACTGGAGTAGTCTACCAGAAGAGCTATCTGGTCAGGAACAACTACTCCAAGGTGCTGGTCAACATGGTGGTGACCAACCTTTTGGAAATCTTGCTCTGATGGCCCTTGATTCTGCTGAGGGGTCATCATCAAATGCCTCATCTCAGGTATCCACTGAGGCAAAAGCCAGGCTTTGTTCAAAATCATGCATAGCAGCATTTGCTTCTATTAGAGAAGCAAATGTAGCTTTAATAGATAAAAATCTTGAGCTTGAGCACACTATTTCAAAAAAAAAAGCTGATTTTGAGGCTGTACTCAAAGATAAAAATGATGAGATTTACAAGCTTAAATGCCAAATCAAAGATGATAAAGCTAGGGAAGATGTACTTCTAGAGAAGTACAGGGACCTCAAGGAAACTCTTGCAACCACCCAAGTTGAGTGTGATCGATGGGTGCAATCATGCAAGGGTTTTGAAATGCTTCTTAGCAAGCAATCAGCTTCCAATGTGAAGTTTGGCATTGGTTATAATCACACTGCTCCTCCTACAGATTTCACTTCAAGAGAAGAAGTTGAATCTGATGGGGAGAGCAATAATCAATCCTTCTCATCATGTGACCTACTATCTTCTGTATCAGCATCATCAGAGATAGAAGTCAGCATTAAATCCTGCCAAAACCAATCAGCTAGTGCTACAACGGCTGATGGTTCAAATGCTGACTGTCACATGACCAAAAGGCTGATCAACTCAGGTGTTGTCACTAGAAGTACTGAAGGTACTGGAGAGCAAGTGACAACATCTGAAGTTCAAACCTTAAATACTGCTAGCACTAAAGTGAAGAAAACTAACAGTAGGAAAGGTTTGAAGACAGCTAAAGAGGATACCAGGAAAGCAGGCACTAGGAAGAAAACTGCTAGTACTGATGGAAAACAGCTGAAGAACAAGTCTTCAGCAGTTAAATCCTCTTCAGCTGATGATCAGCATAAGATGAAGAAAAAGTCATGTAAGATATGTGGCTTGTTCAATCATCTTACTGATGATTGCTGGTACAAAAGGGGTTCCAAACTCAAACAGAAGGAGAAAATCAATGAGGACATCAATAAAATGAAGAAAGAGTTTGAAACCAAGTTTGTACTAGCAACATCCAAGCTTGAAATCCCTAAGCCCAAAGCTAAATCCAAAAGGAAGGTAGGGGTTACTCAGGCAACAGCTGAGGTTGCTCAGAAAAAGATGGTACAACATAGGAATCCATCATCAGCAAACTCCAGTGTGTCTGAAGAGCTGAAGGCTTTATCACAAAATCAGACACAGCTGGTGATGATGGTTCAGCAACTAGTGGGAAGAGTCAACCACTTAGATGCTCCTGTGGTGAAACCACAGAAAAGGAAGCCCAAGCCAAAGGGTTCCTCTTCTGCACCATCTTCTTCACCTCAGGCTGTCACACTTAACACAACTGTTAGTGCTGCACCTGTAGCTGAGAACAGACCCAAAACCAAGCAGGTTTGGGTCTCCAAGACCAACTAACACATGGTTGTGTTTGCAGGGTTCTTCAACATGCCATAGAAGCATCTGGTATGTAGACAGTGGAGGATCCATGCACATGACAGGAAGCAGCTCTCTTCTTAATGACTACTCTCAAGGAAAGAAGGGATTTGTTTCCTTTGGCAATGATGCAAAGGGTTACATCATTGGAAAAGGCTTTGTTTCCAATGGGGAAATAAGGTTTGATGATGTTAACCATGTTGAGAATCTCAAGTACAATCTCTTGAGTGTCAGTCAAATGTGTGACAAAGGCCATGTTGCCCTTTTCACAAGCCAGAACTGTCAGATTCTGTCATCCAAGGTTCTGAGTTTGATTGACAAGGCATTGGATGATCACACTCTCCTGAAGGCCAACTGGACAGGAAGAGTGTATGCCTTAGATCTTTCCAAAAAGATAGATTTAAAAGGCCATCCTTTCCTATTCTCCAAGGCCTCTCCTCAAGAGTCTACACTTGGCATAGAAGGCTGGGTCACGTTAATTTCAAGAACATGAATCAGCTTATAAGCCATGGTTTAGTAAGGGGATTGCCTCAGAAGGAGTTCAAGTGTAAAGATGACTGCACTGCTTGCTTGAAAGGAAAACAACACAAAGTTTCATTCCCTTCAATAGAAGAACCAAAGTCCACTGCCTGCTTACAGCTTCTGCACATGGATCTCTTTGGTCCTGTCAGAGTGATGAGCATGGCAAAGAAGAAATACTGCCTGGTAATTGTGGATGATTATTCCAGGTTTGTATGGACTTTCTTCTTGCACTCCAAGGATGAAGCAGCAAAGACAATAATGAACTTTGTGTTACTTATAGAAAAGCAGCATTCCCTACAGGTCAAGTGTGTGAGGAGTGATAATGGAACAGAGTTTAGAAACCACACACTTGATGACTTCTACCTGTCCAAGGGAATTAGAAGGCAGTTTAGCATTCCTAGAACTCCTGAGCAGAATGGAGTGGTGGAGAGAAAGAACAGGACCCTCATTGAAGCAGCAAGGTCAATGTTGGCTGACTCAGGGTTGCCACTGACCTTTTGGGCTGAAGCTGTCAATACAGCTTGCTATGTACAGAATAGAGCTTTAGTGAATAAGAGGTTGATGAAGACTCCTTATGAAGCTCTTCATCATTTGGCCCCTCTGATTTCATTCTTTAGAGCATTTGGGTGTCCATGTTTCATTCTCAACACTAGCAACCCACTCCAGAAGTTTGCTAGTAAAGTGGATGCAGGGTATTTTATTGGTTATTCATCAACTTACAAGGCATACAGAGTCTTCAACTGTAGAACAAAGGGAGTTGAAGAAACTCTGCATGTGAAGTTCAATGAATCTCCAAAGGACAAGATTCCACAAAACCCTGTGGAGTTGTTTGATCTGGACATACTGCAATATGTTCCTTATCAACCTCCACTGTTGAGCCTGTCAACAGATCTCCACCTGGTGGTACTGATGATGATGTAGTCAGTACTCACCTCTTCAGGTTTAGTGACAACCTGCCTGAGTCCACTGAACCTGATGCTCCTGTAGCCTCAGCAGCCCCATCCACTACAAATGCTGATGAGATTTCTGCTTGCTCTACTTCGTTTGAGCTGCCATCCTCTACATGGTTTCAGGAATCTCCATCACCATCTGTTGCTGCTAATGGGTCTACAAACACTTGTAGAGATATCATAGTCTATCAAGAGCTCAAGAATCACCCCACATCTCAAATCATTGGTGATATTCATGATGGAGTTTCAACCAGGAATCAATTGTCCAACTTCTGCTTCTATGCTCTCTTCATCAGTCAGCAAGAGCCAAAGAACTATCATATTGCTTTAAGAGACAATGGATGGGTGGAAGCTATGCAGCTTGAGCTTCTTCAGTTTAAGAAACAGCAAGTGTGGGAGCTTGTTCCATTACCCAAGGTAAGTGTGCTATAGGCACCAAGTGGGTATTTAGGAACAAAACAGATGAAAAGGGCCAAATTGTCAAGAACAAGGCCAGACTGGTTGTTCAAGGGTTTGCACAGGAGGAAGGCATCGATTATGATGAGACCTTTGCACCTGTGGCCAGACTGGAAGCAATCAGACTGTTCTTAGCTTATGCTGCCTTTCACAGTCTTAAAGTTTATCAAATGGATGTCAAAAGTGCCTTCCTATATGGGAAAATAAAAGAAGAGGTTTATGTGTGTCAACCACCAGGCTTTGAGGATAATAAACATCCTGATTGGGTGTACAAGCTTGATAAGGCTCTTTATGGGCTGAAGCAAGCACCTAGAGCCTGGTATGAGACACTCTCAACTTTTCTTCTAGAAAATAAGTTCACCAGAGGCACCATTGATAAAACCTTATTCATCAAGACTGTGGGAGAACATAAGCTCCTTGTTCAAATTTATGTAGATGACATCATCTCTGCATCCTCTGATCCAAAGTTGTGTGATGAATTTACAAAGCTCATGAAGCTAAGATTTGAAATGAGTGCTATGGGGGAATTACAGTTCTTTCTAGGTTTGCAAATCAAACAACAGGATGATGGAATCTTCATCCATCAGTCCAAATATACCAAAGAGTTATTGAATAAGTTTGATTTACAAACTTGTAAGTCCTGTTCTATTCCCATGAGCAGCATCACACAACTAGATGTAGATCAGAAAGGTAAGGCGGTTGATGAAACCCTTTACAGATGTATGATTGGGTCCTTGATGTACCTTACAGCTTCTAGACCAGACATCATGTTTGCAACATGTGCTTGTGCTAGATTTCAGGCTGCACCTAAGGAATCCTATTTGATTGCAGTTAAAAGGATCTTTAGATATCTGCAAGGTACCCAATCACTAGGTCTTTGGTATTCAACTGGGCATTCTTACAAACTAGTTGCATTCTCTGATAGTGACTATGCAGGATGCAAAGTCACCAGAAAACCCACTTCTGGTGGTTGCCAATTCCTAGGAAATTGTTTAGTTTCTTGGCAGAGTAAGAAACAAACATCAATTGCTACATCCACTGCTGAAGCTGAGTACATTGCTGCTGCAAGTTGTACCTCTCAGATACTCTGGCTTCAGAATCAACTTCTGGATTATGGCATTACTGAGACTAAGACTCCATTACTAATGGATAGTGCTTCAGCTCTTTGTATTGTTAAAATCCAGTCCAGCACTCTAGGACCAAACACATAGAGATCAGACATCATTTTATCAGGGATTGTTATGAAAAAGGTCTGATTGATCCTAAGTTTGTGCCTAGTGCTGATGAGCTTGCAGACATTTTTACTAAGCCCTTAGATAGTGCTACATTCCAAAATCTGGTACTAAGGCTTGGTATGCTGCAGCTAGAGAAATTTGACCAATGCTGATGCTCTTACTTCACAACTACTGAAGAGCAAAGGTCAAATATAAGTGCTGATGAGTAATTTAGTCTTCACTTCTTTCACCACTACTGAAGACTAAAATGACTCAAAGCACTGATGTACATTATTTATTGAAAACAACTGTAGTGAGGTGGATTACAACTACTGATGTATAATTGTCAAATAAATAAGTACTGAAGAACAAATTTTGCTCACAAGTACTGATGTGTAATCTTACACAAGTACTGAAGACAAAATTTGTTCACTAGCTCAGAAGAATATTTCATCAGCACTCGTGAACATCTGATCACAAGAGCTGAAGGCATAAATATTCACAAGAGCTGAAGGGTCAATGAAACATCTGAAAGTCAGCCGAAGAGCTGATTAGTAAGTGTATAGGCTAGCATGAAATAACTGATTTGACGGAAACAGCTGATGAGTAATTCCTCATCAGCTGATGCCAACAGCTGCTATTTCATCCCCAAACAACTGGACAAAACCATGTCTTCAGTAGTTTCACAACTACTGATGGCTAACACCAAGTCCTCAGTTGTTTACAACAACTGAAGCAATACCATGTCTTCAGTAGTTCATAACTACTGATATCAGTAGTTCACAACTACTGAAGACTAACACCAAGTCTTCAGTTGTTACAACGTCTGAAGAAGAATATTAGGTCTTCAGTAGCTCATAACTACTGAAGAATGACAATAACTCTTCAGCCGTTTACAACATCTGACGGACAAAACCAAGGTCTCAGTAGTTTTAACTACTGAAGACTAACACCAAGTTCTCAGATGGTTACAACCACTGAAGGTTAAGACCATGTCATCAGTCGTTACAACAACTGATAACTAACACCAAACCTTCAGTCGTTTTCTTTCAGCCTTTGCCTTACCCTATAAATATCCACCGTTTAGAGCATTTACTCCTCACTTGATCTAACCTTTCAAAACCTCTGAACTTCCCATACACCATTAATGGTGACCATGCAACTGAAACCTCGACACAACTGTGTCGCTCATCTCACCAAATCGCCATTATGGCCAAAATTTCACAATGCCGTCGATCTAATGACCGATTCTCCTACCAAACAGCATTCCTCCTCAACCCCACCATATACACCGACTCCCTATCGGAGTTCTGGACGAACATCATCGTCCAAACCTGAGAGAATGATGGCGAGGTCTCTCTCCGGTCCTCCGTAAACAACCACCAATGGTTATCACTCCAGCTACCATTCGAGAAACCTAAAGCTGGAGGATGCCACCTACCCAACCTCTTACCCCAAAGGTGCCCTCGATCTATGCTTCACTGCAAACGACTATCAGGGCGACCTCTCTGCCACCACCCTGTTGAAGAAACACTTACCAGATCCCCAACGACTAATCTTCCACATGGTGAATGTGTGTCTGGCTCCCAAAACTTCTTCATGGGACCAGATGTCAACAAGGTGGCAACAGGTATTGTATTCTATCCTTCAGAAACAACCCCTAAACTTTACTGATATTATATTTTTGGAACTCAAGGATATGGCCACAAAACCCATTTCTAACCGTTGGATCTTGTATCCTCGGTTCATAATGGCTATCATCCAGAGCCAGCTTCAGGCTGAGGGACTTGTTGGCACTGGGGTCCCTGCCTTGGCTGTTCTAGCCGAGGTATACTCAAGGCACAACACCGACCACACACTCAAACAGGCTGGCTGGCTGCGAAAACCCACGCAGCAGGAACCCACAGCCTCCACCTCCAAATCCAAAGTCCCCACCAAACCAAAAGCCAAAAGGAAGCCCAAAAAGGCTACTCAGGGAAATGAGTCCCCTGAGGATGCCCCTGCAACACAAATGCAGGATGTGGCTGCTGGTTCGATTCTCCCAGCAGCTATCACGACTCCACCCACCACAACCGCACAGGCTTCCTCTTAACAGGAGCCTGATGCAACCACTTCTGGGGCAGCCACACATCTGGGGTCTATCTCACGTGAGAAGACTGCCATTGAAATGCACAGTCCTCCCTGTGCACACTGCTTCGAGCCCATCTCCTGATGAGACCGCCCCACAAAGCCCTACATTGGTAATAGCCGAAGTGCTGACCCACCTGAGCACTCCACCCTCTCCCCAGAAACCTATTACAACTGGGGAGACTCCAACCAAAGAGGGGGTGGATACTAGTGCCGGTGGGAGCCACAACACAGAGAATCACAAGTCCAATCTCCCAGTGTGGCTAGGGAGATAGGACAATCTAGTGAGGCTGCCACTTCCTCTGCATCAACATCTGAGCAGGATGAAGCTGGTAACATCAATAAGACCTCACCAGAGGCAACTGCCGATGATGGATCCAATCCGGAGGCTGGAAGTCCCCAGTACCATGAACAAGGGGCACATGCTATTACTGAGCCACACTCAGAGCATGTACATCCTGACATTGTCAGGAGGTCCGGTGATTCAGTTCATACTGATGATGACCTGAGCTTCTTCTTCGATGTTGTAGCTCACAACACTATCTTAGAGGGTGAGATAAGCAGACTCAAAGAGCTGCTTGCTCAGATGACTCAAGATAGAAGTCCATCTGCCACCACAACCCCACAGATGGCATCTTCACCCGAAGGTCTCACAAACACTGAGCCACTCCCACAAACTCGGCCACCAGCCCCTGCTTCTGGCACTAGCTCTCAGGGTCAGAACCCCCCTGAGCAGCTGGATGTTATCCTCCAGAAATCCCTGCCTCTCATCACACCCATACTAAAGATATAGTCATTCAAACCATTGATGAGAGGCTTACCACTTTTATCCAACCCATGGTGGAGGTTGCCATTACTAAGGCGCTTGCTGATAGTCAAACCCCAACCAATGCACCCAAAAAGGGGGAGACATCAGTGCAAGCCAAGAGGAAGAGGGGAGAGGAGGAGTTAGAGGCAGAGAAAGAGGTGGTGGTTGAGAGGGAGATGGCTGAGGAAAGTAGTAGAGTGAGGGAGAAAGGGAAGAGGAAAGAGAGGGAGGTTGAGCATATAGAAGAGGCTGGAATCCAAAAGGATTTCAGTGTCACTTATAAGAAAAAGGGAGAGGAGGGAAAGAAGGTGGCTGACCCTGATCTAGCAGCCCTTGTCAAGGAGGCTGATGCTGAACAAAGCAGATCAATGGACTCTGCCATTGGTCAACTGTTCAGGCAAGGCTTTGACAAGGACACAGCATTGCTAGATCAGGAGCTCAGGAAGATGGAAATTAGGGAGATCGAATACCGATGGTCTACTTATAGCCAAGAGGACAAAAAGAGACTTGAGGCTATGAGTAGATTCATTTCGAAGTATCTGGGCAGACCAGTCCTTGATGTCAAAGCATGGACCAGGGACAGAATTTTGGCTATAGCCGCCAAGATCTGTTCAGCCAATGATCCACCCTTGAAGAAGAAGAGAAGGGTGTTGAGGCTGCAAGAAGAAGAAGAAGAGGAGGATGAGGAGGATAGTCTGCCCATTTCTGCAGTTATCCCTTTACCTAAAGCCAAATCACAAACCATCACTCCCACCTCACAGATGGATACTGTGAGGGTTAAGATAGAGGAAGAGGAGCAGCAGCAACTTCATGATGCTGAAATGCTTAAGTCAATTGACCAAGCATATGCTGCCTCTACCTCTATCATGAACATGAAGAAGGAAGCTCTGAGACTCTTCACTCTCAAACAAACCTTCCAATATGACAAAGAGAGAGTGAGGACTTGGCCTGATCCTAGGGTGGCTCACAGGATCACAAAGAAAGATATTCCTGTGAGGTACAAGAGCCAGATGAAGAGGATTGTAGATGAAGTAATCACAGTAGCTCTTGTAGTAACACCCTGGGAAATTGTGGATGAGTTTGAGAAAGCTTATAAGTCTAAGCAACCACCTGAAATGATGTTGGAGAACAGGATGGTTAGAAAAGGCTTAGTTTATAAGAAGCTTGAGAACTTCCGCAAAGATGAGCTCAACTTGTTGCTAGAAGGCAGACATCCAGATGAATTTGCATATAAGCAAATCACAACAGTTGAGCTCAAGAATGGCAAACAGGTCAAGTTTGTCTCAGAGATGTACGGCCATGAAGGATCGTTCGATGGTTGGGCTGAAGACATGACCAAAGAAGAACAAATGATTTTCGTCCGAGCCTACACCAGAGAATCCTACAGGTTAGTACATGGGAGGTAGGTTTCATGGATGGGATAACAGCTCTGTGTCCAATTCCCCAAAACAGTGCTCCCATCCATACTTAGCCAAATAAATACTAGAAGCCTTCTCTCAGGCCAGTACTTATCAGGGTCAACTTCTGATCTGATCCAGAAGGAAATAGACCAATCTTTATGCCAACAATAAGTGGGACAACAAATAATTAGAGGTTTTGGCTGCATTGGTTCAGTGGGAGTTTGTTGGACCAAAAGAACCAATGAGCCAAGATCAGGAAAACCTCTAAGTCCCACATGCCACTGCAACAACTGCTGAAGACTCCCATCAGCTGTTCTGACAAAGTCTGAAGATCAAAGTATGAAGATCAAAGAACTGAAGAACAACAGCTGAAGACTCTAAAGTACTGAATACAAGTACTGAAGTCTGAAGTACTGATCATACAAGTACTGAAGACTTCAAGTACTGAAGACAAGAACTGAAGAATCAAAAGCTGAAGAACTGAAGAACTGAAGACCTTCTACTGAAGCACAAAGTCTTAAGACAAAGACTGAAGACAACAGCTGATGACATCTACTGAAGTCATCAGCTATTACATCATCTGAAGCCAAGTCTGAAGAACAAGTGCTGAAGACTCAGAGTTTGTCACAACAGCTGAAGAAGTCTTCTTCAGTTGTTGTGATGGTTTTTCCCTTCCAGTAGTTTTGTAATTTTATTTCAGTAGTTGTACAACAGCTGAAGAGCTTGTTCTTCAGTTGTTATAGTATCAGTAGTTATAAACGACTGAAGAGTTTGTTCTTCAGTAGTTGTAGGATTTCAGTAGTTTACTTCTGTCAGTACTTGTAAAAGATAGGAACACTTTTGTAAGAATATGTCAGCTATTGACATCTTCAGTAGTTTTATGTTCTGACAGATGTAATTTTAATAATCTGTTGATGTCAGAGAAAGGACATCTCCACCATCCTTTTGCCGCCTATAAAAGGATGGTGAACCATGCTGTTTTAATTGCCGAAACGTGTTGAGCAAAGAACATTTAATTTTTCGCAGAACTCTTTTCGCTCTCTATATTCGTGCTTTTAATTGCAATATCTTTTATGCTATAATTGCTAATTAACGTGCTAAATCCGCTGCAAACCAATCTGATTGATCAAACGAGAGGCTGAGATCCTGTCAACAACTTAGCAAAGTTTGCTGAGAAGTCGGATGATGCTATCTTTATTGGATACTCTTCTAGCTCTAAAGCTTATAGAGTATACAATATCAAGAATCAACAATTTGAGGAATCATCCAATATAGTTGTTAATGAGCACACTCCTTGTGTTAGGGGGAATGGACCTGAGTATATCTTTGATTTAGAATTGTTTCCAAACTATTCTAAACCATCTTGTGAGAATGTTTCAGCTGGAACAGGTGCTCAAGAGAATGCTGATGCTGATGCTGATGCACGTCAACTGTTTGAGCTTCCCAGACCTCTTCCAAATTCTCCAAGTGCTGAAAGGCAACAAGCTTCAACCATTCACAGATCTGATAGTGTAACTATCTCCAGGAATAATGAAGCTTCAACAAGTGAATCACTTGATCAACCTTAAAGTTCTTCAGGTGATCCATTACAACACCAGGTTGAGGGAAGTAGTATTCTGAAGGAACAGGCAACTGTTAATTCTACTTCACAACCAACCATTGATGATGTTTCTCAATCATTCAATCAGTCCTCATTGAATGACTTTGAAACAGCAGTTGGACAGAGTGATCCAGTTCCTGATCAGAATATGTCTAACCTAAACTTATCTCTGCAACTGGAAGTGATTCCTCGTCTTAGGATTCACAACACTCATCCAACTGAGAACATCATAGGGAATGTCTCTAAGGGTGTGAGAACAAGAGGACAAACTCATCATGGGAATGTCTGCTTGTACTCATGCTTCTTGTCTCAGATGGAACCAAAGAAGGTAGAAGATGCCTTAAAGGATAGTAGTTGGGTTGAATCGATGCAGGAGGAGCTGCTTCAATTCAGAAGACAAAAGGTCTGGAATCTATGCCCACTACCATCTGGTCAAGTACCCATAGGCACTAAATGGGTGTTCAGGAACAAGAAAGATGATAGAGGCTTGATTATCAAGAATAAGGCAAGACTAGTAGTTCAAGGATACACCCAGGAGGAAGGAATCGATTATACTGATGTCTTTGCACCTGTTGCAAGACTTGAGGCAGTTAGGATCTTCCTTGCTTATGCTGCATCCAAGAACTTCACAGTCTACCAACTTGATGTCAAGTGTGCTTTTCTATATGAGGATATAGATAGGGAAATCTATGTATGTCAACCTCCAGGATTTGAAGACCTACAGCACCCCAACTACGTGTGCAAACTGGATAACGCTCTATATGAGCTGCACCAAGCACCTAGGCTGTGGTATGAGACCTTGTCTCAGTTTCTCCTGAAGAATGGATACACTAGAGGTACCATTGACAAGATTCTTTTCATCAGAAAGAGTGGAGAAGACATTTTGCTTGTACAAGTCTACGTTGATGACATCATATTTGGTTCTTCAAACGACCAAATGTGCAAGGACTTTGAAAGCATAATGAAGCAGAAGTTTGAGATGAGTTCCATGGGAAAAATGGACTTTTTCCTTGGAATTCAGGTGAAACAGATGAAGGAAGGGTTCTTCATAAGTCAATCTAAGTATGTCTCAGACATCTTAGATAGATTTGAAATGAAGGATTGTAAACCAGCAAAGACACCCATACCCAGAAACCATAATCTTTGCCCCGACCTTGAGGGGGAGGATACTGATCAACATCAGTATAGAGCAATCATTGGTTCTCTGATGTATCTCACTGCTAGTAGACCAGATATCATGTTTGCCACATGCATTTATGCAAGATATCAGGCTGCTCCAAAGGTGTCTCACCTAGCTGCAGCAAAGAGGATCCTCAGATACCTTAAAGGAGCACCTAAACTAGGTCTCTGGTATCCAAGAAATAGTGATTTCAATCTCTATGGATACTCTGACAGTGACTATGGTGGCTGCAACATTGACAAGAAATCAACATCAGGAGGATGTCAATTTCTTGGTGGAAGGATTATCTCATGGCAATGCAAGAAACAATCCTATGTCTCTACATTAACTGCTGAAGCTGAATACATGCTACTACTAGCTGCTGTGCTCAACTGCTATGGATTCAAAATCAGATATTAGACTATGGATTCAACTTCATGACTACTCCTATCCATATTGACAACAACAGTGCTATCTCCATTACTGAGAATCCGGTGAAGCACTCCAAGACAAAGCACATTGATATAAGGTATCATTTCATTAGAGATATTCATGAGAAACAGCTGATAAAGTTAATCAAAGTTGACTCAAATGAACAATATGCTGATTTGTTCACAAAGGCATTTGATGAACAAAGATTTAAGTATCTCATATCAGCAATTGGGATGATAAACATTGAATAACTACCTCTTTTGAAAATCTTTTTAATATATAAAGTCTTGTGTCAATACAATTTAAGCCCTGTTACAAAAAAATCTTTAAATTATTCCAAGTGTAAATTCCTTCCGAAGAGGAATTAACTCTCGGAAGATATTCTTGAATATCTTCCGAAGCCAAATTCCTCAATGGAAAATTTCTTCTCGGAAGAGTTTTTGGTCTCGGAAGAAGCGATTGATCTTACATCAGATCTACTTCCGAAACTTATACAACTCTCCATTCAGAAAGACAACTTTACCTTCGGAAGCAATGCCTTGCTTCGGAAGATAAAGTGGCTTCAAAGGACAATTTTACCGTCGGAAGCAATATCGTGCTTCGGAAGAGAAATTGCCTTCGGAAGAAAATTACCTTCGGAAATGTTTTACCCTCGGAAGTAAAGGTTTTTATATGTAACGGATATCTTTGGGCCCCACTCTGTAAAAAGTAAAGATTTTATCCATGATGGTCAGATTATTTAAAATTATCCTTGCCGCCACTATCATTTCTCCGTCGTAAACCACCATACCACCCACAGTAACCCCAAACAGTTACCCTATTACCGCCACTACCACAATTCAACCCCTTTTAAATAATCTTGACTGATCAATTTCATCTTCTTTTACCACTTTACAGCCCTAACTATTCTCTTCACTGTCAAACCTTCAATTTCACCCAAATTTCAAGCTTACCTTTTCTTCAATGGCGCTAAACCCTCAGCACAACCAAATCGCATTACTTGATTCGTCAAGGGATGCCGACTTCACCCAAATCATCACATTTCTTTCCGAATCCACATACCTCACTGCACTAACTATTAACCCAACCGTATACTCCAACCACACGTCCGAATTCTGGAGCAACGGTCAAACTGCAGTTTTGAATGGGGTTCGAGTCCTGAGAACCCGCATTTGTGGCCAAGAGTCCTACTGAGTTCCCCAAAGAAGACTTGGAAGGCACCTATATCCTCATGGGATATGGAGGAGATGTCAGCAGATCAACCGTGTACAAGTTTAATTTCTCTTACCATTGGAAGTTCCTGCTGCATATTATCCTGCATTGCCTCTCCAACAAATCAGGGGGTTGGGATCAAATCCCATATGAACTAGGATGCCTAGTTCATGGGTTGGTGAGAGGTCTTCGCTTCAACTACTCACGATTTGTGTTGACTAACCTTATCGGAAATCTGAACAGGGATATATTCTTCATGTATCCCCGATTTATTCAACACATAATCAACTGTGAGATGGAACCGAGCAAGCTTGTCTGTGCAGCTACTCTTACTGTTCCACAAGTGAGACCTACCATCTTCAAGATACTGAAGAAGATGTCCGCCAACTTCACTGGAAGGTACACTCCACTACCTCCAGAGATGACTGAGCGCATAGCTCCTGGTGACATCCCTGTTATCCCCACAGGTGATGAACCCACACAAGCAACATCCACCACAATGCCAAAACCTTCTTTACCCATCAAAGCTACATACCAGAGACGTCCAAAACGAACCCTTGTTCAATCTACTCTGATTGAACAAGCTCCTCCTGTTCACACCCAAAGGGCTAGAGTGGAATCATGGGCTCCCACTCAGTCCGAGGTCACACCATCCTTCACAATTGACCTCAATGTGGGTTTTGAGCCTCCTCAGTCTCAAACCCCTGAGCCCGAACCCCAAGCCTTAAGCCCACAGGGTGAGTCTCTACACTCCCCTGTGCAGCCTCCTAGGGACAGCCCCACCATAGGCTCAATGCCTGTAGACATTGATCTAGGTCCCGGGTCAGTAGGACTAACCACCCTCTCTTTCACTGAACTTTTACTCCGCACTGATGAAGAGATTACATCTCTCCATGGCCATGAAGTTGATCTACAACACCCTCTGAAAGATCAATAGAGCCAAGAGGGATCCCTTGTCTCTAGCCCCCATCAGAAGCCAATTACTGAGGTGAGTCCCACTGATGTGGAGGGGACTCATGTAGACTCAGCTGCCACTACTCAGAGTCTCTCATTGAGCTCTCAAGACAGTGGTAACATAATTAGGACTGAGTCTACGGCAACTTTGCCCATTGACATCTCTGAAAGAGATGACTCTGAGCAAAGGAAACCAGGGTGCCAAGAAGCCACATCTGGTGGTGAGAGTGAGCATACTAGGTATGTCATCTCATCTTCCCGTGATTCTTCTCATGAAGATGAGGGAAGTATGCAACTAACACTTCAGTACTTGCTTTCTAAGTTCTCCAACCTGGAATCACAGGTGAGGATCTTAGAATCAAGGACTGCCACTCAACAACTTAAGATTAACACTCTCAAGGCTAAACTAGCTGAGAAACAGACGGAGAGGTCTGTTAGGCATGTACCTATTCAGGTCTCAATGACTTCTTCCTCTAGCTCATCTAGCTCTTAAGATGATGCTACCAAAAAGGGAGAGAAAGTTCAGAGACAAACATCTGAGGAACCACAGACCAAATTCGTTTCTTCCCAACTCATCACACTACCTGAGTCATCTCAATCCTTTCTAGAGATTGACTCAAAGATGCTTCAAGATCTCTACAGACTTTTCACAAAGTTTGTATTGAGATCATCCCTAGAACAGCCCAGCCCTGACACCATACTTATATACTTTGGGGCTGAGGAGCTTCAAAGACTGACTGCACCTTCTACCACTGTGGAAGAAGTTGGTCAACCTAAGGTCCACATGGAACCTGAGATTAGCTTCGAAGGGGAAATGGGGACTGATGGCCCAGCAACTGAAACAGATGGGACAGAACTTGCAGCAGTCTCATCTTCCGAAGCTCAAGCTGAAGCTTCCGAAGCCTACATGGAAGCCTCGGAAGAACAAGAAAAATCTTCCGAAGCCGAAATAGAAGCTGCGGAAGGCTTATTTCAGATGTCCGAGGAACTGACCATCACAGATGTTATTGCTGAAATAGCATCTGAGGTGAGCAGGGAGGACATTTCTGACATTCCTCCAACCCAAACACCAGTTGAACTTCTCTCTCAATCACAACCCTCCATCCAAGAACCACCGCAGTCAAGCACCGCCAAAGACAAAGGAAAAAGAAAATTGACTGCGGAAGAGCTTCAGGAGGAGGAGAGGATTGAGAAGCTCCAAAAGAAAGGAAGGTTTCCTATGAAAAGCTGCTAGCTGCTAGTTCTAAGGCAGCTGCAGCCAATCAGGAAGAAATCAACCAAAGGAGAAGAACAACACTCATTGACCAGCTCATCAGCCTAGGAGCTATCAATGAGGAAGTACTCCTGCTACCATTAGAGGAGTTGGTGACTTTGGAGAGGTCAACCAGGCTAAAACAAGAAGAACAAGCCAGGTTGGCCTTGGAGAGAGAAGAAAAGAGTGAAGGGAGGCAGCCCTGAAGCTGAGAGAGGATAGGATCAAGTTCCTGCTCTCAAGAGGCTTCAATCTTCCTGAACTGTCTCCTCATGATGATGACATGATCCTGCTGCTCCACGACAAAGAGCAGGATCAAATGGTGAAGGAAAGGAAAAGGCTTCTAGGGAGAAGTTGAGGGAGAGGAAGAGGAGGGAGGAAGTGAAGGAGGTCACTGCCACCAAGAAGTCCAATGACAAAGCCTGGATGAAGGACTATCTCCGGGCTCATGGCTTCTCTGGTAGGCAGGTGGGACCTATGTCCGAAAGGACACTCCAGCGGATAGTCAGTGAAATCAAAGCTGACATCCGTTTGGGGAAGAGAAGGGAGATGTACAAGAGGGTACAGGGAACGGTCTCAACCCCAGCCACTCAACCACAACCACAACCCACACCAGAACCAACCCTTTTTCCCATCAAAACCGAACCCACTGATGAAACCTTCACCCCTCAACCGACAACTCTACCCAAACCTACCACATCACCTCAACCACCCAAACTACCCATCTTAAAACCCAAGACACAACCCAAAACCACTAAACCTAAGCCTACCCAACAAAAACCAAGACCATCCCCTCAGCCTCCTCAACATCTCTCCTTTGAGGAAATAAAGGAGTTCAAGACGAGGCTCATCAACTGCACCACTTTGAGCAGCATCTCCTGTGAGGGAGAGCTTATCAACATCACCTATGTTGATAACTCTTCAAGCTCCCTCACCCTAGGCCAATTTCTTGAGTTGCCTAGAGACACTTTTGGCCAGGCTGCAAGACTTCTTGGTCTCAACTCCGATATCCTCAATGCTGAGGAGAAGAGACTAAGAAGGAGACTGGTGACTCTACTGGATACCAGGAAAGAGGACAGGATTTCTGGTCAATCTCCTGGACCTAGAAATGCTATAATCCAGTAGAGGTTCGATGAACCTTCTCACAACTTTGTTGTGGAAAGCGAGAATGGTGAAACCAACAGGCTTAATGCCACTTCTCTACTGCATCTCAGCATATTTGATCTTGCTAAGCTTGCAGAGAAGCCATTCTCCAATCCCTCCAACTCTGAGACTGCTGCACACATCAGAAACAATATCAGCGGTCTCCACTTGGCTGAACGAAGTGGAAGAGCCAAGATTGAAGAAGAGTTGAAGTTGAAAGGAGTGGAAGACAAGGAAAGACCAACCACCAAAGGCACAACCTTTCTACAGATGGTGGAAGGTCCTGAATTGGAACCAATAGTTCGATGGGAATATGACTATACTTCCCATCAACTAACTCTTTTCAGAGGGCCACAACAGAGGGTACACATAATCCAAGGTGACAGAGTAGAGGTTCTGTCCACCAAGGATCTGTACAAGATTCTCAACACCACAGCAGGAAAGAATGAAGACACTGATAAACACTTACTTTCCTTGGTGCTGAGAGCTTTGAGAAGAAGAGAGAAGTGAAGTTTTGGTAGCATCAGCCTAGGGGGAGTTTGTTGGATCATGATAAGGCTGGTGCAACCAAAACCACTTCATAGTCACTTTTGGTGCTACATTGAAGGACTTCCGAAGCCAAGCAAGAGATCTTCCGAGAGTCTGAGGAACAACAGCTGAAGATATCCACTGAAGGCAAAAGCTGAAGTCAACTGCTGAAGACAACAGCTAAAGAAAACAGCTGAAGACCATCTTCCGAAGACAAAGTCTGAGCTTCCGAAGACAAAGTCTGATGAAAGAGCTGAAGACAGTCTGAGCTTCCGAAGACAAAGTCTGATGAAAGAGCTGAAGACAAAGTCTGAGCTTCCGAAGAAAAGTCTGCTTCCGAAGACAAAGAAGACTCCAAGCCTCGGAAGAAGCAGTCTTCCGAAGTATAAGTGCCTTCGGAAGAAGTTATTCTTCCGAAGTACTTTATCCTTCGGAAGACATTGCTATGACCAGCAGATAAAAGTATGGTCCCTGACAGTCCGCTGCAGACCTCTGATACAGCATGGCATCTTCCTAAAGAGCCATGTTGCTGACCATACTTTATTCTACTGTTCACCTTTTTATGATAGTACATGTTACCAACTTTAGTTGGTGACAAAAGGTAAGTCAGGGACATGTCCTGACTACCAACTCTCAGGCAAAATGTCTGAAAGACCTCACCTAGAGTCTTGTAGTATAGATGTAAGGTTAGAGGTATCCAGCTGGTATCAAAGTATATCCGGCTGTAGGTAGTATTATATATATCTTCTCCCTGTAACTCTTTAGATAAGCGATTTGAGTCCAAGTGTCTTGTAATCCTTTGAGTTGAGAAGCAATATATAAAAGTACCTTGAAAATTTACTTCCTGTGTTAATTTTCTTACTGCTTGTTACTTGTTATATTGTGATCAACTCTTCATAGACTGCTTGCTGAGTGTTGTTCACAGTGAGTTGAGAGTAAAATCACCCATAATCCGATCCTGCACGGGGCCTAAGCCATAAGGCTTTATTCAAAAATACAGTTCAGTGGTGGTGGGGTGAGGGTGGTGGATTGTTCCATGGTATGCTTGCAGCGAGTGAAAGGAGGGGAAAGAGGAAAAGGGGACGAGGGTGGCGATGGTGGTGGTGGTGGTGTCGAACGCCGTATGTTGCCGCCGCCGGACTTTGCCAAAAGAAGTCGAGCAGGGCCGGCTCTATAGTGTAAGTTGTGACGCATTGAGCTTGGGGCCCCTAAAAAATAAGGGCCCCCGTTTATAAAAAGTATTATAGTGGGTTTTGATATTATATGGCTCAATGAAATTTTGAAGCGGAAATAACACTTGATAGTTGAGTTCCGATAAAAATTTTGATAATTTGATAGGTTATTGAAGAAACACAATTACACAATTCACAAAGCAAACGACCAATCCTAAGTTTTTTTCTTTTCCGATTGATTTGATCGACTTTGTCTAGCCCTTTTTTTATTTAAAGAAATCAGCTATCAAGAACTTAAGTTGGTATACCGAATTTTCTTTGATTTATTGTTTTTGTTCAAACAAATTTGATTAGATTGTTATTTTCAAAAGGGCCTTATTTTTTAGTTCGATTGGGGCCCCAATAAACGTAGAGCCCCTGATGACGAGGAAGGGATAGGTTGGGTTTTAATGGTGATGTTTGACTTTTTTGTTTTGACTTCAAGTAATTTGTATTTTAGTTAGGGGTAAAAAGATATTTTTACATTCACTTAACTAAAAAACTTAACAGAAAAGTTAGTGTCAGGGACCTATCGTGTTACGAGTTGGCAAACAGTAAAGACCAAACCTATAATTTCTCAAAAGTTGGGATCAATATTATAATATGAGCAAAGCACAGGGACCAATCGTGTAATTAACTCTTTAATTTATATAGAAAGATATATTTAGTGATTTCATGGGCCATTGAATAAAACATCCTTTTGCATCACCTAAGTGTTCTACTTCGTCAGGGATACATGACTCCGGCAAGAGAGGTATTATTATACAACCTTATTCAATTCTATCTACATGAACCTTCATGAAATCTTCAATCATTAGGTGTCCATATAGAGTCCTATCAGGAGTCGGATGAGCTCGATCCTTAGCTATAGCCATGAGAGCGCCATGGCTTTTAGACTCAAGAAGTTTATATTTTTAAGAGACTGCAAACATGTTAATGATTTTTAGTAAATTTTAAATACATACTAAAAATGAAGTATGTGACTATAGTAAACTATATATATAGTATGTATATACTTTCTCTCTAATTTATATTTATAAACTTCCTAGTATGTTCAATAGCTTTTACAAAATTCAAGTAAAAAATAAATTAACCTGTTTACCACTTTATCCTATAGGTTCCTTGAAAATGCATGTCTGCATATAATTAAAGATTCACCATAAATGTATATAATTAGACGTGTTGGCTATTTGTTCAAGGAAAAAAAACATCAAACATTATATCAACATGTTGAAAAGGAGCCATGTTTTTTTTATGACTTAATTATACGGGTGGTCCCTGTAGTTAGGCCAGATTTCACTTTTGGTCCTTAGCTTTCTGAAACTACATGGTTGGTCCAATAGTTGGCACAAACGTAACAAACTTAGTCCCTGAAGTGGATGTCCGTTAAGTTTGACCGTTAAATGCATGTAAAATGACCCAATTACCCTTTAAAACTAAATATAAAACATTAAAATAACATGTGAACGCATCTCTGCACTTCATCATCCCCATTCCCTTTTAGCTCCGATGACCACCGCCATTACCTCGTCGGAAAACCGACCACCGCCACCACCTCGTCGGAAAACCGACCACCGCCACCACCTCGTCGGAAAACCGACCACCGCCACCACCTCCTCTGAAAACCGACCACCGCCAGCACCTCGTCGGAAAACCGACCACCGCCACCATCTCCTCGGAAAACCAACCGCCACCACCACCTTGTTGTAAAACCGACCATCGCTACCACCTTATTGTAAAACCAACCACCGACACCACCACACCATGAAAACCAGTCAGATCCTCCCCCTTCCTTCTTCCACTTGAGAATTATTGACCACCACCACCGAAAAAGAAAAACTCGTGAAACATCCTCGCCGGAGGTGATAGAGGAAACCAAGATGGGGTTGGCGATGCTTGCCTGAATCCGGTTGACGCCCCACCTTTCCTGTGCCTGAAATAGTGTGATTTGAGGTGGGTTGAGCGAGGGACTAGAGGTGGTGGCTGAGGAAGACGGGTGGGGGTAGAAGTGAGGAAGACCAGTTTGGTCTTTGGTGGTGGCTGATTGAAATGATGGGCTAATATCCCATTTTTTATTTTGTATATATTTAATGGACACCCTTATTTTAATTATTCTAAAGTGGCAAGGGGTATTTTAGTCATTTTAAAAAGTTTAACAGTCAAACTTAACGGACATCCACTTCAGGGACCAAGTTTGTTACGTTTGTGCTAACTATTGGACCAACCTTGTAATTTCTAAAAGTTAGAAACCAAAAGTGAAATCAGACCCAACCACAGGAACCACCCGTGTAATTAAGTCTTTTTTTATCATTATTTGATTTTGACCATCATGTTTTTTAATATACAAAACTATTGACATAATACTAAGAATATAATTATAACATCTACAATAATATTGAATGATGGTTAATACTTTGATTAAAAAATATATATTACCTTGATTTTAGTACATCGTCATACGAACTATCACACGCATTGGTCGAACCGCAAATACCATCTTCCCTCATCTCCTTTTCTTTTGAATATTGTTCAAAATACATATCACGGTTAAAAATGTGAGTAGTATAAATATATACAATAATTCTAAAAATACTCACAAAATCTGTAAGTGTGCCTTTCAATTCACCGTCAGATTGTTTGTCTGCTCCAGTTTCAGATAATTTTGTTACTGAACTGCGAAATACTCTACTAACTGCGTAGGTTCTCGAACGATCATTTTGAAGAGTAGCTAAATGTGGATAACTTGTAACAAGTTGATCCCATCTACCTAAGGCTTTTGGCTCCAATCCTGAAAATCCACAACGTCCTACACGTGCACGATCAACGTATTGAATGGTAATGCTTGCCCATAAAGCAGGAAAGCAGAGATATATATATACAAAGATATTACACTTAAGTACATAAGGAATATCTAAATTACAAAGCATACACAAAGTAAATAAATTAGTGTATGTTGACAGCCCCCCTCAAGCTGAACGGTGGTGGGCCAACACGAAGCTTTGCTCGAAAGAACTCAACTGAGAGCGCGGGAGACTCTTGGTAAAGATATCAGCCACCTGAAGCTTAGTTGGAACAAACTTGGTATATAATTTACCAGAGGAGACAAGTTCACGAATAAAGTGATAGTCAAGATCAATATGTTTAGCCCGTTTGTGAGAGACCGGATTCTGAGTGAGGAACATAGCACTTCGGTTATCACATAGTAATGTTGGACGATCTGATGGAAGAGAGTGCAGCTCACGGAGAAGATGTTGACCCAAATGATTTCAGCGGCAGTATTGGCCATTGCCCGATACTCAGACTCGCAACTCGATCGGGAGACGGTTGGCTGTTTCTTAGCACTCCAAGAGATCAGGTTCCCACCGAGAAAGATAGAATAACCATAAGTGGAACGCCTAGTTTCCAGGCAACGTGCCCAATCAGCATCAGAATATTCCAGGATAGACGTGGTAGCCGGTCTAGAAAAGGTGAGACCGAAAGCCAAAGTCCCCTTAACATACCGGAGAATTCGTTTAACATGCTGAAAATGAGTAGTGGTGGGGGCCTGAAGAAATTGACTCATTTGATTCACAGCGTATGATAGATCGGGTCGTGTAATTGTCAAGTACTGAAGCGCCCCAACAAGAGAGCGATAATGAGTAGGATCCTTATAAGGTTCACCGTTGTGGGTAAAAGGTTCATTTGTGGCCAAAGGAGTAGGTGCCGGTTTGGAGTCAAGGAGGTTAATATCACGAGCATACTTAGATTGACTAAGAAAGAGACCGTCTTTTGTTTTAGTTACTTCAAGGCCAAGAAAATAATTAAGGTCACCGAGATCTTTGATGGCAAACTCGTTGTGCAACCGATGAATAAAGTTAGTCATTACTTGTTCTTGATTTCCAGTTAGAATAAGATCATCCACATAAACTAGAAGATACATTATGCAGGAGTCACGTTTGTAGACAAATAAAGATGTGTCAGCACGACTGGAGGAGAACCCACTTTGGATAAGAAATGAGCTAAGTCGCTGAAACCAAGCGCGAGGGGCTTGTTTAAGCCCATAGAGAGCTTTATTTAGGCGACAAACATGATCGGGAAATTTGGGTCGGCAAATCCCGGAGGTTGTTCCATGAAGACAAGTTCGTTTAAGTTCCCATGCAAGAAAGTATTATTTACATCAAGTTGATGCAGCTTCCAGTGGTTGATGACAGCTAGGGAAAGAACAACCCGAATGGTAGTAGCTTTGACCACCGGCTGAACGTGTGAGAAAAATCAAGACCAGGTATCTGACTGAATCCTTGAGCCACGAGTCTTGCCATATAACGATCAATAGAACCATCGGGACGGTATTTAGTTCGGAAAAGCCATTTAGAGCCAACCACATTATGAGTTGAAGGGCGAGGTACCAGTGTCCATGTGTTATTGTTACTTAATGCCGTTAACTCTTTATGCATGGCATCAAGCCATTTTGGATTCTTTGAGGCAGACTTGAAGCCACGGGGTTCAGCGGAAGAAAATAAGGCAGAGTAAAGACCATGATGTTAAGTGTGAGAAAGGTCCGCCCGATGCTTGGGTTTAAACACTCCGGCTTTGGAACGAGTGATCATGGGGTGAGACGAGCCACCAATTGGAGTGGCGGCTTCAGTGTTGTTAGGAGCGATGGTGGAGTGAAAGGTGTTAGTGGGAGGCATGTTTTCAGGGGAAACAAGGTTTTGGTTGGTAAGCGGCTCAGGAGAGGATGAGTGGGCGTCAACCGGATCGTGTTCCAGAATTTGGGGCGGAGCATCTGATGAAGAATTAGGTAAGGATGGGTGGGTAGCAGTGAGGTTGGGTTGAGTATGGGGCTGAGAGGAAGAAGTCCCGTGATCATTTGGTTCACAATGAAGTTCACAAATGGTAGGAGTGGGTTGAAATTTGGGGTTTCAGGTTACAGTAGGTGGAGAGGTTGACTTTGGAATATTAAGATCCTCCAAAAAGGCATGCAATGGCAGTAAAGATAAGTCTGTTTGGGTGGTATCATTCGAGAAAGGAAAATTAGTGTCATCAAAACGAGCATGACGAGTAACATAAACTTTTGACGTGGAGGGGTCAAGGAAACGATACCCTTTGTATTATGGTGAGTAACCCATGAAGATACAGGGAATACTCCGTGGAGCTAGTTTATGATCCGCATAATCCCGTAAATAGGGGAAGACCCGACATGCAAAAACCTTTAGGTTGGAGTAGATTGGTTTTTGAGAAAAAAGAATCTCAAAGGGAGACTTCCCATCCAAATTTTAGTGGGAAGTCTATTAATTATGTAAACCGCGGAACTAAATGCCTCAACCCAAAAGTTAGGAGGAACGTGACCGTTAAAAAGCATGGCTAATCCTGTTTCAACAATGTGTCTGTGCTTTCTTTCGACACGTCCGTTCTGTTGAGGAGTGTAAGGACAAGACAAACGATGAAGCGTCCCATTTTCTTCAAAGAGTCTACGAACATGGTGGTTCACAAACTCGGTGCCACCGTCACTTTGGAATATTTTAATTTGTCTTGAGAATTGATTTTGCACAAATTTGATAAGACAGATAATACAGTGTGAAATTCAGATTTCGTTTTTAAAGGGTAGAACCATGTGAACCGTGAGAAGTCATCAACAAAAATCACATAATACCGGTAATTATTCACTGACATAACAGGGACGGTCCCCATAAATCACAATGCACCAATCAAGAGGGTGAGATGGGCGTTTTTCATTAGCTTCAAAAGGAAGACGATGCCCTTTAGACAGTTGGCATGATGAGCATAACACCGGTTTAGGTAAAATAGAGGTTACATTCAAACATCCCAATTTATTCAAAAAGGAAATTGTGTCAAATGACACATGACCTAACCGAAGATGCCATAGTTTGTACGATGCTTTAAGCCGTGAAGAAGAGTCAGCAACAAGAGCTTGGGGACCGGTGGTGAGAACATATAATCCATCTTCACATTTTCCGTTGGCTAGAATTTGATTCGTTGATCGATCCTGAATATAGAAATAGGGATGTGAAAATAACACATCCAAATGATTATCAGCAGTAAGTTTACTAATTGAAAGAAGATTTTTAGTAATATTAGGGACCACCAAAACATCATTTAACCGAATGCGGTTGCAAATAGTTGTAGAACCAACGTGGGAAATTGGAAGAACATTACCGTTACCAAATGTGACTTTAGAATCACCCGAATGCGGGATGGGGTTGTTGATAGCCTCCGTAGAAGAGGTCATATGATCAGTGGCGCCCGAGTCCACATACCAGTCGGGACCAGAGGATGCAACATGGCATTGAGCAACAAATGCTTTGGCAAGATCAGTTTCAACAGGATCGGTTCGAGAGGCAAATGAGGCAAGACTTGGGCAGGAATTTGCATAGTGGCCATTGGTCCTGCACAACTGACAGTGAGGGGGTCGACGCCCTCTACCTCGCGCTCCCGGATTTCCCCCGCGAGTAGAACGACCACCGCGACCACGTGCGATAGAGCCCGAGGGATGATGGGCAGTGAATGCAACAGGAGGGTGGCGGATCCATGTAACGAGCGAAGGAACAATTCATGATTCTCAGCCTGCACCAAAAGATCCCGAAAGGAGGAGCGGGTTTGGAGGTTCGGATGGCAGTTGAGAACGTCTCAAATGAGGCCCCGAGACCATATAAGAACCAATGGAGTTTATCAGATTCGGCCACCGGCTGACCGATCGTGGACAACTGGTCGCACAGCCCCTTGAACATCCTGCCAAAATCAGCAACAGAAGAGAGCCTTTAGTTGTTAACCGGAGTTGGTCACGTAAGTTCTGTACGTGTTCAATAGATGTATTGCTGTAAGCTGATTCAAGGGCTAGCCAGATTTGACGAGCAGTGGAGAGACCAATGATCTCGGCCACAGCTTCTTCAGATAACGAAGCATGAAGAATGATGACGGTTTTCTGATCGGCAGCAACCCAGGCGGAGTAAAGTGGATTTGGAACAATTTTTTCATCTTGGACAATATCAATCGTGGGAGCAGTGGAGGAACCATCAACGTGAGATATGAGATGTTGAAAAGATAACAATGGAAGCATTTGATTCCGCCAGAGGAGATAATTGGAAGAAGATAGTTTGATTGGGATCATATGCAGGATGGTATTCATAGGTAAAGAGCCATCTGAGTTAGTGGAAGATGAGGCAGCCATGAGAAGACAAAGAGGAAAGAAAGAGAGCAGGTAAGAAGGAGAAGAAGATGAAGAGAAAATGGTGGGGGAAGAGAGAAGGATCGATGGGTATGTAGGGGGTTATGGCTTTTTGTCTGATACCATATTGAATGGTAATGCTTGCCCATAAAGCAAGAAAGCAGAGAATATATATATACAAAGATATTACACTTAAGTACATAAGGAATATTTAAATTACAAAGCATACACAAAGTAAATAAATTAGTGTATGTTGACACAACATAATAACAATTCAATTTGCACTTTTGACATGAGAAAGATAAGCAGAAACCTACCTAATTAGCAGCTATGTAAGATTATTCATAAAGTAAGTAATCAAGTAAATAGCAATCGTGTTGTATCTTTAGTCGTTCAGTGGAAGCAGAAGATAATCATGTAGATGTAAATTATGTTATACTCATAAATGGAAACATAAATAATCATAAGGTTTACAATAATCATAAGGTTTACAATGATATCAATCAACGAGAATAATAACACTAATTCCATTGACACCAGTATATCCTATACTATTACTACAGTACTATTATTACATTGGTTTTGTTAGCTACATGAATCATAACCAAAAAATTCAGTGAAAACAAGTTTATTGAAGAGTGGCAAACATTAAACAGTTGATAAGTTCAGAATTACCAAATTACATGGCTGCTACTAAACAAAACCATCTTCTGTATAAAAATTAGTAAAACATTGCATAATAACAAACTATTTTCATATTCTTTATTCATCACAAATCCATAAACACAATTCCGGTCATCATATTCATTAACTAAGTAGAAGAGAAAAGTGCATGTAAAAAACTAGACTTACATGCCTATCAATCAATGTTTATGTAAGAAACCTACAGCTGAGTTCGAACAACCATCATTTTATGACATATATCCTCTTATTCTCTTGCGCCCGTTCAAAACTGGACACCCCAAAATGTAGAGGAAGAGTCGGCCGTACGTGCTCGCTATGGCCAAGTGGAAAACGGATTGTGGCAACCGGATCATCGGTTCTCTTGATAAAATGGAGAAAAGTGCTTTTGTGGTTTGATGAAAAATTGATTATTCGCAGAGGGGTTGTGGGAAGAGTTGTGGCGGAGTGGCAGGATATATAGTAGGATTGGAAAAAGTAATGGATCAATTGATAAAGTTTTATTGTCTTCTAAATGAAGTGGAAGTAATTTGAAAAGAGACTACTTAATAATCTTCTTTCATAGTTGTCCTCCCAAATTGAATGAATTTAAAGATAAGAGAATTAAATAAAATTGAAGGTATTATCATTTACTATTTTACTCTTAAAACACGAACTCATATAATAATCGATTATTGTTTGTGCAATATATAGTAGTGATCTATTATAATCAATTATAAAAATGTATGTAACGACCAGACTTCGACCCTTATTAAGAGAGGTAGCGCGCTAACCTTGAGATTCTAACTCCTTTATTACAGATTTGATGGAATATAGAATAAATTACAAATTGTGTTCTTTATTAAACATAACAAAATTTCAATGATTCATCAACGATATGGGAAACATCTAACACATGTCTAATATGCATCATCAAATGATACATCAATAGTGAACGTGTCGAACGCACCTCTTGCATTTATCATTGTCTGTCCTGCATAAGTTAAAACTTTATTAGTAAATCAGCTTAGTTTAATTAGTAAATCAACTTTATTAAACTTTATAAGTACCCATTGACCACCCTGGTTGATTATGTCCGTCAATATGAGTCAGTAGTCCATCAATATGAGTCAGTATACACCAAAAGTAGCCATATGCTTGCAAAACATGATGTATCCATGAGCAGTATTAATAATTGATGTATCAATCTCTTTTTGACTAGCCATTGTTGGTTTAAAACCCCTGCAAAAGCTAATGAAATTTATATCTACCATATGAGAACCTTTTGACAAATTAATTATTAAAACACGTGATCTTAGTCGTTGTACTACATACAAATGCTCCATTGCACTTTAAATATTAACTTTTGTAGCACCAACAAGAAGGGCATTTTCACTAGTTTGTAAAATTACATTAAAGGAATGGATCCTCCTATTTGTAATAGATAAAGTGCAATCATGACAACTTGTGTTTGCATTTCCTAGGACTACATATATGCCATATCTAAACAATTAACTTCAACACATAAAAGCTCTTATCACTTTTATAAAATCGAATATAGTGTTTAAACGAAAAACCATTAGTCCCAAGTCATTTTTCAGTTCCTACCACACTACTATACTATAGATCCATTTCTCCTTGCTAACAACTGCAACACTAAAGATTATAACAACAACCTTAAATATATAATCCGACTGCATTAGTCCATTACCCCAAAAACTTGCCATTTACACCATATTGATATTAGGATTAGGAGCCACACTAACACTTTTCATATTATCGTTTCAATTCATCCATTCCCTAATCCAAGCTCCATCATTACACCAGTAGAGTTTTAACTGTTGAACAAGTAAAAACATTATTTGAAATCAATAACATGCTTTTAATCAAATCTAACACCAGCTTATTAAAATTTAAAAATAATGTTGTCGTATTAATGGATTCTAAAAGCAGAAACACCAACCCATGGAACCATCCAAATATCAAAACCATCTAATTGAAATTTTGAATTATGTCCATGGAACCATCCAAATATCAAAACAATCTAATTGAAAATTTGAATTATGTCGCATCTAGATCATAAAGCTCTGGTTTCCGTATCTAAGCTTCATCTTATTAGCATCCAAAATTTTAACTACTCTCTTCACTTCATGTGGTTGTTTCTTAAAAACGAGTTGAGGTAAATTTGAAACCTTTCTTTTATGACGATAAGGAAATGACCGTATTGAGTTCCTTTATTTTTGAGTTGGCTAGTAAGACACCAAAACGGTTCCACATTTGCCCAAAATTCAATTCCATTTACATCATTTGCACTACAGTTATATGATGATATTTCACTACCTTCACCCCAATTATAGGATGAGACTTCACTACCTTTACCTCTCGTGTTACATAAATTAGGCTCTTCCATACTTGAAATAATCTTAACTAGGTGCATCAGTAGGATCGTCAATTTCACTCATTTACATTTCGTGTTGCAAATCCACACTCATCCTGAACCAAACCGATCCTAATTAACCTGACACTAATTCAATCGAACTCCTCCATTTTGCAACTTCTAGTGTATAGTATATATAACTTTAAACTTTTTTGGTTTTTAAAACTCAATTTGTACTCGATTTAAATGGGTTGGACAATAATTCGTGATTTTTTTAACCGATGAACCAAGGATCCTTGATCTTTTTTTTAAATTGGTTTTTAAAACTCAATTTTTTTTTTTAACCGATGGAAAATATATAACTTTAAACTTTTTTGTATATTATTATTATTATAGGAAATGGCAATGCCTCCAGGCACGTATACAAGCGCGCAGTATATAGACCATTCCCCTTCTACCATCTCTTTTCTTTCTAAAAGAAGAAATTAAGACAATACTAAATCGATCAGCTCATTAATTTAAATGAAAAAAAACACACAAAACATCCATCATCAGGCATATATATATATATATGATAGGTAGATGATTTTTGTTTAGGTTACTAGCTAGCGAGCAGTAATTAAGTAGGAAAATATAACTATAAATTAAGCAACCCATGCAAGAAGCTAGAAGCTTGCTTTGTTTTGTTTCTTATTATGGCTGGCTTGTCCCGGCCAGTACGTACGTACGTTCACTTGAGGTCCTTGACGAGCTGAGCTCCCAGGTGAAATCAGTAATCAGGGTCCGTCCTAGCTACTACCAAAATGGCCGTAATTAAGCTTATTAATTCCCTCCGGCCCACCCCTCTTAAGATCAAGACGTACAAGATTGATGGATATGATCATATCATTAATCCGGGCCCGCCTGCCTGAAATCAAACTTCTCCTTCACTACCTTCAGATCAATCTCCTAGCTTGTCGGGTATTTTCCCCGTCCCATACGTGTCAACGATGATCTTATATATATACGCCCCGTCAGCCCAGCATCGCCATGCATGCGCGCGGTCCACCAATCACGAAACGCGCGACCCGAGGGATTGAGGTGGAAGATGCTCATCGAGGTAGTTGGCTGGCTGGAACAACAGGCCAGGCTTCATAACATACATGCTCCTTAATTAATTAAGATCAGCTGCGATCTCGTCGTTGGTGACCGTCTCGTCGATCGTACGTGTTGAGTTAATTGATATGAGAATGGTGTGAACGCGGAGAGCTAGGGACCATGGCTCCATTGTCGTTGTGGTACGTACGTACTCGACTGTAACTTGCGTCTTCCCATCAGTCCTGATCGAGCCAAACATGCATGCATATGATATGACCCTGGTCTCCGGCGCCAATATCCTCAGGCTTCTTGGTCAGATGACCATGAACACCCTGGCCGGGCGATATCGTCAGGGCTTTGTTGGTCGATGTACGTTCATGAGGACCTTGCAGCTGTCGGTCGGCGTCCGGCCAACCCCACGTCATCGGAGACGAAGCCGATGTGGCGGCATGTATCACGAACAATCTTTTCATAGTCGACGTGGGCTTTGGTGGTGATCTCGCCGAAAACCATGACCATGTTGGTTTTGGTGCAGGTTTCGCAAGCGACCTAGCTTGCTGTCGGGGTCCTGGGCTAGCTAGGCACGCATCGAGAACTGCGTCGGATATCTGATCGCACAGCTTGTCAGGGTGTCCCTCGTTAACCGATTCAGACGTGAACAACGAAGCTAGCTCTCCATCATTTCAAACCAAACCCAAACCAACATATATGAACAATAACAAAACCAACCTAATAATAATAATAATAATACATATAACATGATATAATATCAAGAATATGGAAGGAAGTTGAGGTACCTCGGGAACCTTTATTTTGTTGGTCTTCTGAAAGCAAAGGTGAAGGCAGGGCGAGGAGTAACAGGGAGGGGATAATAATGGCGGTTATATATATATATAGGAGGTGGAGGCTTTGAAAGGTGGAAGCTACGTCTCAGTTTAATTCTGTGTTTGCAGGAGTCTTAGATCAATCATTTCTCATATTACATCTTGGCCGTCCGTTTTGCTGAGTTGGTGGATGAAATTCATTTTTCTTTTAATTTTTTTTTCAGTGTTACAAATTCTAAAAAATAAATTACATTTTCGTCCTTTTAACTTTTTAGCAATTTTCAAATATTATCCTTAAACTAAGAAAATTACATTGGCATTTACGTTTTAATTGATTGTCCTTATGCTATGGAAATTACAGTTATTTGTTTTTTACGTTTAAATTTCATTACAAGTTTAGTCCTTTTCATTAACGGACGTTTGTTTTATTGGTTAAGTCATGACTTGCACGAGGGTAAATTGGTTTTTTTTACTCTCATTAATATATCCATAAATACTAAAACTCACCTCGCCCACCATACACCATCTGTCTCTCTTTCTCTCCTTCGTCGCCGCTCCTCGGCCGCCGCCCACCTTCACTACCACTCCTCCACCACCATAAACCACCTCCACCACCCTAAACCATTAGCGACACGAGCAACTATCATGGTCTTCTACATCAACTGGGACCAACCTCCGCCTTTTATTAGATCTAGGTTTGTGTCGGAGACAACCAGAGAGAGATCGCGAGAGAGAGAGGGGTGTTGAAGGAACCGATAACACGTTGTGAGATAGTGGTGGGTGGTTGGAACCCTAAACAACCCACGCCCACTGTATTGGATTTTCCGCAGGAAAAACGCCATCAACCCTCTTGTTGTGTTGAAATCGACCATTAAACTGGATAATTCTTAGTAGCCGGTGGTGGTTGCGGCTGGTAGTGGTTGTGGCTAGTGGTGTAGGGTGGGGTGGGGATGAGATGAGCGGGAGGCCGCTTCAGGGGTTCATGGCGGTTGTGATGGTTAGATCTGTTTTTTGGTGTTTCAAGAGATTCATGGCGGTTGTGACCGATTACGGTGGTGGTGATGGTGGTGACTGCGATGGTGGTGACTGCGATGGTGGTGGCTAGAGGTGGGGTAGTACAGGGCAAGCCAATGTGTTTTCTTGAAGAAAAAAGATACATATTTTGTGTGTATGTGTGTATATATATATAGAGAGAGAGGGGGAGATAGAGAGGAGTGGAGAGAGAATGATTGTTTTTATATTTTATTTTTTTTCAATTTGTTTATTTAGTAAGAATTGTTTTTTGTAAGTTAATAAGAGAAATTGATAAAATTGTCCTCATGTGCAAGGCATATGACTGGATTTAAAAGAAAATTCTAGCGTCCGTTAGTGAAAATGACTAAACATGTAACGAAATTTAAACGTAAAGGATAATTACTATAATTTTCTTAGTTTAAGGACAATCTTTGAAATTTGCTATAAAGTTAAAGGACGAAAAATATAATTTATTCAATTCTAAAACAAACTCCCTAGCAAAGCAATGTGATACAACATGTCTCCGGATTTCATCAAGTATCTTGTGATGATGACAGTAAAATGTTAAGTATTTTGCTGAATCAATATTTCAGATTCGTTGAGCTTGGATCTTAGGATTTATCACTTTC
The DNA here is from genome assembly GCA_024085815.1 of Flaveria linearis. NCBI lineage: Eukaryota > Viridiplantae > Streptophyta > Magnoliopsida > Asterales > Asteraceae > Flaveria > Flaveria linearis. The sequence goes on from CM044011.1 coordinate 42,706,683, forward strand.
AGATCTGAAAATTCAAAATTAAGATGGGTGAAAGTGTGTGAATAATAGAACAAAAAGAATGATAATAATAATGTATAGATGATTTCATTGATGTTGATGAACAAGTTACAATAAATAATCAAATACAAAGATGGAGGAAGATCAAACCCACCCAAAGGAGAGGATTTCTCCTTGGGTGGTGCTTCACACTATGAGAAACACACACAAAAGAACCACACTTGCAAAAATGCACTAGTGGGTCTATTTATATATTCTGATAATTATTTCCCTAATTTTGACTTTTGCTTTTGTCTTGATGTTGACTTTGTCGACTTTGTCTTGTTGACTTTGTCTTGTATTTGTTTTCTTCTGTTTATCAACTTGGTCTCTGAACTCACACAATGAGATCTTTACTCAGCTGTGATTGTGATTTGGAAAGCTTCAGTTTATCCAATTGTTAAACCCAACAATACTTCCCCTAAACTGATGCTTCCCAAATTCTAACTTTGAAGATCTTCTCTGTCGTATGTTTTCATGATCAACTAATGTTGTGACACAGTTCACTGTAGTTCTCCCCCTCAGATTAAGCGTCTCCTAATGTATTTCTAACAAAGGTTAGAATCTCTTAAGAATACTTCTTGGTATTGGGTATGGGTCGTATCACTTTTGGATTACACTTCATATCATAACTCTAAGGATTAGAATCTATTAGGCATATGATGAGGATTTGAACTTCAATAAATTGCATCAGGAACATAAATCAATCTTGAAAACACTTCAACTCATTTGAATTTCTGAAATGATTTCACAATCTGACATTCTTCAGATAATCATTGGTCCCCTTGATTAAAGTCCGTCTATCTGTTCCGCTCAGTAGTCAGACATGGGTGCAAAACATCATCTTTGATTGTAGTATCATGAACTTCAGAAAGAGTTTCTGACAGTTGTATAAATCCTTGAATAAATCAATGATTACGTGACCAAGGTTGATTTCTTCTTTTGTTTTGAATGCTCAAAATGGACATGCCTGTTGGTTGCAATCATCCGCATTCATGATATTTTCTTGTTCTTGTTTGTTGTTGTCATCTGTTCATCATTTGTTTTTTGTTGGATGAATTGCATTTGAAGTTAACTCAGCCGCATGAGGTGAGTAACTCGTCAGCATTTGTTCACAAAAGCAGCCGCATTAGTTCACAAACCGTCTGCATTTGTTCGTTAACATCCGTATCTGTGATACATGCATAAAAGCTGCATTTTACAGCAACAATTCATGTATTTCAGCCTCATTTTACAGCAACAATTCATGTATTTCAGCATTATTTGACAGCAACAATTCATGTATTTCAGCATCATTTGCCATCAGCATTTCATGCTGAAAATCAGCATTTGTCATCAGCATTTGTTTCTGAACATCAATATTTATTTCTGAACATCAGCATTTGTCATCAGCATTTGTTTCTAAACATCATTTATTTCTGAACATCAGCATTTGTTTCTTAACATCAGCATTTGTCATCAGCATTTGTTTCTGAACATCAGCATTAGTCATCAGCAATTCTTTTTGAACATCAGCATTTCTTTTGGTATTTTTTTTGTAACATCCGCACTTGTTATCAAAGAAATGCGGATCTTTTGTTTGTCATCCGCATTGGTTAAGTTACATAAACGCATTTGTATCAAGGAAATGCGGTTGTTATGCATTTCATCCGCATTTGTTTTGATAACCGAATTTCATCCATGCTTCATAAACGACAGACAACCTCATTTAATGTTATCTTCCATTTGCATTTGGTATCCATGCATGGCATCTGCATTTATCATGCATGCGGCCGCATTTGTCTAGCATACGCATTTAATTCAACCGCATTTCATCAAGTTTTTATATGTTCAAAAGCAGCCACATTAACTATCATCCAACATCCGTATTTGTTTTTGAAGTTGGTCGGTTGTTTTGTCTTCACATGGCACATGGAGCCGTCACATTTCTTTCAAGTTCAACATTTGATAATTTTTTTTAACGGCTAGTTAGTTGTTAGTTGTTAGTATCACCAAGTTAGTAATATTCGCCCATGCCAAGGATTGAACCTTGGACCTCCAAGAGAGGCAAAGCCTCCCACCTCCCCCTTAACCACTAGGCTAAGAGATCATTGGTTGAACATTTGATAATTAACTTCATTTGTTTAATAGATCACATGGCAGCCGCATTACCTTTTGAGCTTCAATCAGTTGAATTTGTCCTCAAGTGAATCATTAACCACAGCCACATTAAATACTTCACATGCATATGGATCAGCTTTTCATTTGTTTAATTAACTGCTTATCGGTTGAATTTGTTTTGATTCACCAGATTGAAGATAAACTTTGATGAACATCAACTTGAATTCAACACGAACTCAGCAACCTTTTTTTGTTTTCTTCTTCTTTTTGAGTAGATCTAGTTTCATTGCATCGATTTTGAAGAAATAATCAAGGGAATGATATAATATCTTCAAATCGTACCAAATAAGAACAGATCTGATGGTTATCGTCTTGATTTTGAGTTGAACAGATGAGTTTTTCTTCTTTTTGACGAACTGTGACTTCGTTCTTCATTTTTTGTTGTTTCTTCTTTGTTCTAAACATCATTAAAGATGAAATCAGATCTGAAAAATACATGAACCCAGCAACCAACAGCTCTGATACCATTTTGCTGAATCAATATTTCAGATTCATTAAGCTTGAATCTTAGGATTCATCTTCATCACTTTCAGATCTGAAAATTCAAAATTAAGATGGGTGGAGGTGTGTGAATCACAGAACAAAGAGAATGATAATAATAATGTATAGATGATTTCATTGATGTTGATGAATAAGTTACAATGAATAATCAAATACAAAGATGGAGGAAGATCAAACCCACCCAAAGGAGTGTGAAGTCGCTGGATCGGTTGACATCCGAGCGTGTTCTTGATGGAAGGATAAAAACCAAAAGACAAACAATAGAATGAACCATAATCGAATGATTTCATTGATAAAACCGAATGATTACAAGCTTATTAAACAGAAAAATCACGACTTTTGGCAAGGGGAGATCGAGCATGATCTCCCCTCTCATCCGGCCGCCCCTGGGCGTCGGGCACTCTCTCAAAACCTTAACTCTCTACACAATGAAACTGTTATTTATAGGCCTCAATCCATACAAGATGCGACTGGGCTCATTCGTACGATTGGGCCATGCATATGGTTCAATCGTACGACTGGACCATACTTATGGTTCAGTCTTACGAATGGCCCAATAGCATCTCTCAATCGCACGACTGGTCCATTAGCATGGCTCAGTCGTACGACTGAGTCCCATTCGCATATGCTCTTACGAATGACTCAGTTTCATATATTTACAACATATCAGGGGTATTACATTAAGCCTAGACTATTCATCAAGCGACAGACACGCTATATATGACAATATACGCTCCAACAAATTCCCCTTGGACGTTGCTTGCGAATAGTAGATAACACCTCTTACAATCTTCAATCAATCTTTGCCCTGGTTTCCAATAGAATCAAACGAAAAACTATATTAGCCAACGTTCCTGATCCGTCAGGTTGCTACAGTATCCCTGAAAATGAATTTAGGCACAATAGCTTTCGTTTACTTTGCTGAACGCCATCATAGCAGTAAGATTCCCCATTTGATGATTTTCCAGATAATGACATGAACTGTTTTCCATTGCTCCAATCTTCACACAAGCTAACCTGATTAACATTAACAACTGCAGACATTCCCCCTCAAATTCAGCATATCCCAATATATAAACGTTATGCTTTCCTTGCGTCTTCATACGGTGTATTGGGCAAAAAGTAGAAAGTTCCAATCCACAGTTGACAATCTCAAACAAATCAGCATGCATGCAGATTCATTATTAGAAACTAGCTCACATCATCACTTTCTGATTGCGTCTTCATTTTCTCTAGACATGGATTCCCCCTAAGAATCAGAATCCTCTTTGTTCGGATAAATATAACTTGATTGGCCCATAAATCATCAGATGCACCTGAATACCCCACAAAATCAGCACCGACTGCTGACATCTTCTATTCTCTCTTTTGTGTTCTAACTACATTCACCTATTCTGGAAGTCCAACAAATAATAGGGTATCCATCGAACTTGTTTGACAAAAGAACCTCAGGGTGAATGTGCTTTGCTCATCCTCAAATCTGTGCAAGGGGTCGTTCTAGAATTTTTTTGGTCTGGAACACCGTTCATTTGTATGACATGAAGGACAAATATCACATTCATATGAATGGATGATACGAATGATATACTCGTGCGACTGGTCATAAGACTGGTCTAGTAGCATGACTGGACACAAGACTAGTCCAGTAGCATGACTGGACACAAGACTGGTCCAGTAGCATGACTGAACATAAGACTGGACATAAGATTGGTCCAGTCGTACGACTGGACATAAGACTGGTCCAGTCGCATGGTCCAGTCGTACGAATGGTCCATTAGCATGGTCCATGTAGGATCTTATATGCCCAAGACACATATAAGATTGATGTGGTTAGTACGTTATGATCCAAGTCAGGTCATACCTAATAACAAGCTATACAAACACCAACAAACATTTAATTATTGATGAGATCATACAATGAATGTTTGACACCTATTTAGAAAATTGGTTTTCTAAATATTGCTTTTGTGATAGAGCAACGTTATATGGATAACTTGTTCATGAGAACTTTTTTTTTTCATTATTTAAGATTGGTTAAATAATGACATATAAAATGTGTTATGTTATAAAATTAAACTAAGCTTTGATTTAATAATTCAAATGATTTGGAGAGTGTGTTTTTTTATAAAAACAAATGGGTGGGAAACCCATTTGAACACCCCACCATTCGGCTGCCCAAGGGCCTAGGGAATACCCAAGGTTTTCTTGTTTCTTGCAAGATTACATGCAACCAACACTCATCCATTCATTCTAGCCTAACATTCTCTCTCACACACATTAGCAAATCCTCTCTACTTGGCTGCCATTTTGAGTTTGAAGCTGAAAATTGAGGCTGAAATTTTGGGTTTTAGAGGAGCAAGAAGAAAAGGTTCTTCTTTTGGTGTTGCATCCTAACAAGCAAGGTGTTTGAAGGGCTTGGGGTATCACGGTTTGAGGTCTTCTCCTTTGAAGATTAACCACTCAAAACATCATCATCTCGACTCTTTTGAGCTGCTGAAAGGTAGTATATTGCAGCCCCTTTGTGGCTGTCATATCATGTCGTTTTATGTTCACATAGCATGCATATTCACATAGAATGATCTTTTGCAATATGGGTTTGGTTTATGCACATGTTTATCACTTAAAGAACATGTTTTTCTGTTTTGTAATGATGTTTAAACATATATATCCACTGCGTTTTTCAGAAAGTTTAAATGGTTAAACTTCGATTTTGTGTTCTATCAAACCCATCAATGGCATCAAGAGCCGGTTATGTGGATAGCTTGCTTGTTCTTGTCCTTTAAAATTGGTTTTAAAGGATGATTATCAACTAATTATAGGCTGATTTTGGATGATTCAATAAACCCCATGTCTTACAAAGTTATATCTTCATGCTTATGATTAAACTTTGAAAGATAGATATATCAATTGGTTGACATGTTTGGTTGTTGTTTGTTTGGACAAACAAACCCAAATTTTCAGTTTATGTTGGCTGAAAATTTAGGGTTTGATGGGGTTTATTTTGTTTGTTGAATGATGTGAATGATTGTTCATATGATACTGCATAACCTAGCCTTTGACCTTGTGTTGTTTGGATGTATGCAATGGTTGTTTTGTTTATTCAATGGGGTTGTATATAAATTTATTTGTGCTTTGTTTAAAATGTAATTTATTTATTATTGGGTTGTAATAAATAGATTAGGTGTATTTTTCATTTTACTAGATATCTTGTATTATGACTTTATATCGTGTAATATGAAGACATACACATTGGAAGCACAAGGGAAGGTCATAAGAGAAACATGGAGCATTTTGGATGCGGTTTCAAGTGGGAGGATTTTGAAAGCTTTCTATATGTTTTGTTATGACCTTAGGAATGCCCTATGGACCACACTTGTGATGGTAAACAAGTGTGGACCACTTTAGATGCTATGGTTATGCATATATGCACATTGTGGTTGTTTATATTATGCTTGTTTGATTGTGGTTTTATGAATGATTGTATGATATTTGGATATGATAAACAATCTTAATAAAAATGATCTTAACAAGCTAATATAAAATGGTTCTTAATCATTAAGTGTTAATAAATGGTTATTAAAAGGATTAATGGTTTTATAATAAAATGGGTTTTATTAAAAGAACCATAGGGTATCTTGTATTTGAAAGCATGCAAATACAAGTACATAGAGTTTTCTAAACTAGAATTATGAAAACTTTAAATACCTAACAAACAAGTTTAACACTGTCCTTTTGCACAACACTTAAGTCATTTGGAAACTCTTAATGGAATAAAGGTCACCTAATGAGGGAACTTATGACTTAAGGTGGGAATACCACATTGGTGGGATAAAGGTCACCTAACCACTTATGTTGGTAAACTCACATGTGTGTGCAAGTAGGGTAACTTGATTTGCAAACCATGTTAAATAGATCACCTACAATATGGTTTCCAAATGGTGTTGATGGGATTAACGTGCCGACTTTACATATGATGTTCAAAAGTCGATCCCATACCTCTAGAAGTTGTAAGTGGTTGCAACCGTCAATCGTTGACCACCTTATTAATTTAAATCGTGGGATAAAGGTCACCTAACCACAATTTAAATGTAATGTTGGGTTCTAGATTTTAATATAAAATGATCTTAAAAGGCATTAATTATTAAAATTAGCAATATCGAAAATACTAAAATAGATCTTTGTTAAATTTTGTAGATGGCCACCAATAATGAAAATCATGATAACTCATCCGCGTCCAACCAATCATTACGAGCGATCCTCCAAAAGGAACGTCTAAATCATAACAACTTTATTGATTGGTATCGAAACTTGAGAATCGTTCTCAAGCAAGAGGGAAGATCATATGTTTTAGACGACCCTATCCTCGATCAACCTACTGAGGACGATGAGGAGGCCTATATCGATTGGCTGAAATACATTGAGGACTCCGTCCAAGTGTCTTGTCTCATGCTAGCGAGCATGAATTCGGATCTCCAAAAGGAGTATGAACATCACGAAGCTTATGACATGATAACCCAGCTGAAGGAAACGTTCCAACAGCAAGCAAAGGTTGAGCGCTTTGAAACAGTTCGAGCACTCCATGCATGTCGTATGGACGATAACCAATCGGTTTCATCTTATGTACTTAAGATGAAAAGTCATATTGACCGCCTCGAGAGGCTTAATTGTCCCATCTCGAAGGAATTAGCCACGGATTTGATCCTAAATGGCCTTACCAAGAAGTTCGAGACATTTGTGTTGAATTACAACATGAATGCATGGGACAAGAGCATTGGTGAGCTACACTCAATGCTTAAAACGGCCGAGGTGGCCATGGGTAAAAGGGTTTTACCCGTTCTCACCATCAATGAAGGTGGGAACAAGAAAAGGCCTTATCCCGCACCCAAGGCAAAGGTTGCCAAGGGTAAGGGACCCCTTTGGGGAAAAGGGAAAGGGGTGGTAAGGGTACCACCCAAACCACAAGAGAAGAAGCAAAAGGTTGCTACTAATGACCCATGCTTTAAGTGTGGGGAGATAGGACATTGGGCAAGGAATTGTCCTGTCCATCTCCAAGAGTTGAAAGCAAAGAGGGATGTCGGGCAAACCTCAGGTACAATATACATGATTCATATTGATCTTAATGTTACATCTTCTAACACATAGGTATTGGATACCGGATGTGGAACTCACATTTGCAATTTGTTGCAGGGGTTCACAAGAAGTAGGGACTTCAAACAAGGGGATGTTAGCCACTTTATGGGCAATGGAACTAAAGTCTTAGTTGAAGCTTGTGGGGACTACATCCTAAAACTTCCAAGTGGCTTGGATGTTGTTTTGAAGAATGTTTTGTATGCTCCTAGTTTGACTAGGAACATTATTTCTGTATCCCAATTAAGACATTATGATTATGTATTATCTTTTGTTGAAAATGATATTCATGTTTCTTTAAATGATATGTTCTATTTTAAAGCTATTCCTATTAATGGTATTCATGAATTGGTTCAAGAAAATGCTTTAAATAGTTCATTGTGCCACACTAACACCAAGAAACTCAAGTTGGATTTGAGTGATACCTATCTTTGGCATTGTCGTCTTAGTCATATAAACAAGAAACGTATACAAACACTTCAAAAGAATGGTCTTTTAAAAACAAATGAATGTGATTCATTTGAAGTATGTGAATCTTGTTTACAAGGAAAAATGACTAAGACGCCCTTTAGTGGAACTAACGAAAGGGCAAAAGATTTATTAGGAATCATACATTCAGATGTATGTGGTCCTTTTAAGCCAATGAATAGGAATGGTGAAAGATACTTCATTACCTTTACCGGCGATTATAGTCGCTATGGGTATGTGTACTTATTAAGGCACAAAGATGAAGCTTTTGAAATGTTCAAAATCTTCAAGAATGAAGTAGAAAATCAACTCAACAAGTCGATTAAAGTTCTCCGCACCGATAGAGGAGGTGAATACCTAAGTGATGTTTCCAAGATCATCTTAGGAGTTGTGGGATTATCTCACAACTCACTCCACCTGGAACACCACAACATAATGGTGTGTCTGAAAGGAGAAATCGAACCTTCTTGGATATGGTCCGATCTATGATGGCTAGAAGCACATTACCTCTATCATTTTAGGGTTTCGCTTTGCTCTCCACGGCCCGTATTCTAAATATGGCCCCAACCAAAAAGGTAGAAAGGACACCTTTTGAGATATGGCATGGAAGAGTTCCATCCCTATCATACTTAAGGGTCTGGGGTTATGAGGCTTATGTTAAGACTCCCACCCCAAACAAATTAGAAGTCCGATCCACCAAGTGTATCTTTATTGGATATCCTAGAGATTCTATGGGATATTATTTCTATGATCCACTGGAACAAAAGGTGTTTGTTTCCAGAAAGGGTGAGTTCTTAGAGGCAAAGTTCCTTATGAAAGGAGCTGGCAGTAGAACAGTGGATCTTGAAAGGATCAAGAACCACAACCCGATGCACGTCTGGTTGAAACTAGCACTCAACATGAGGATGTTAAGGATGATCAAGGGGTTGATCAATACACACAAGACGTTCGCAGAAGTGGTAGAACTAGTAATCCACCTGAAAGATACGGATTTTTCATGGATGGATGCTATGTGGTAGATTCAGATGAACCAACCACATACCATAATGCAGTGTCCAATTCGGATTGTGACAAATGGCTTGAAGCCATGAACGTTGAGATGCAATCCATGTATGACAATCAAGTTTGGGAACTTGTTGTACCACCTCTTAATTCCAAGGTAGTTGGAAGTAAGTGGGTTTTCAAGAAGAAAACCGATATGCATGGAAACTTGGATACTTATAAAGCTAGACTTGTAGTAAAAGGTTTCACTCAAACTCAAGGGGTTGATTATGATGAAACCTTCTCACCTGTTGCGATGCTAAAGTCTATAAGGATATTGTTTGCCATAGCTGCTCATTATGATTATGAGATTTGGCAAATGGATGTCAAAACCGCTTTCCTAAATGGATATCTTAAGGAAGTTTTCTATATGGTTCAGCCTGAAGGTTTTGTCGATCCAAAACATCCTAATAAAGTATGCAAGTTAAAGAAATCAATCTATGAATTGAAACAAGCATCAAGAAGCTGGAATCACCGTTTTGATGAGGAAGTAAAGATATATGGCTTCATCAAAAACGCTGATGAGGCTTGTGTGTATAAGAAGGCTAGTGGGAGCACAATAACTTTCCTAGTATTGTATCTTGATGACATACTACTATTTGGAAATGACATTCCAACCTTGGAAGGTGTAAAAACCTGGCTTGGAAGTTGTTTTCCATTAAGGATCTTAGTGAAGCCGCCTATATTCTGGGAATAAAGATCTATAGGGATAGATCAAGGCGGTTGATTGGTTTAAATCAAAGTGCATATATTGATAAAATCTTGAAAAGGTTCAAGATGGAGAACTCTAAGAAAGGTACCGTACCTATTCAAAGAGGAACGATATTAAGTATGACCTAATGTCCTAGCTCAAAGGATGAGCAAGATAAAATGAAGGCAATCCTATACGCATCTGCTATTGGATCCATCATGTATGCGATGATATGCACTGGACCGGACGTGTCATGCGCCTTAAGCATGACAAGCCGATACCAGCAAAATCCTGGAAACGGTCATTGGATGGTTGTTAAGAACATACTTAAATACCTAAGGAGGACAATTGATATGTTCCCAATCTATGGATCTGGTGATGAGGAACTCGTTGTAAAAGGTTACACGGATGCGAGTTTCCAAACCGATCGTGACGATTCACGGTCACAATCGGGATACATTTTCATTCTGAATGGAGGAGCGGTCTCTTGGAAGAGCTCCAAGCAGGATGTGGTGGCTCTATCAACTACAGAATCAGAATACGTCGCATCTCATTGGCAGCTCAAGAAGCTGCATGGTTGAAGAAATTCATTGCCGATCTAGGGGTTGTCCCTTCTATTCAGGACCCCCTAGAGATCTTTTGTGATAACGAGGGTGCGATTGCTCAAATCAAGGAACCCCGTCTCATCAAAAGACTAGGCACATTGAGCGGAGATTCAACTACATACGAGATGAAGTTGAAAAGGGAAAGATATGTATTCGTAAAGTTCACACGGATCAAAACATTGCGGATCCTCTCACGAAGCTCCTTGAAAAGGCAAAGCATGAAAGTCATACTTGTGCCATGGGACTTCGATATTCTAGTGATTGGATTTGATCTGTAAATTTTGTATTTGGATATGTGGAACTCTTTATTATTTGAATAAAATTATTTGGTTATAATGTTTCAATTAATATTCCAATTTAGCATATTTAATCCATGGGTAAATTGTTTACTCTAAATGTCCGTAGTCGTTCATACTTGTGGGAACAAGTATGAGGGTAAGATTATTATGAATTTGGATTGGTAGATATTCATATGGATGAATATAGAGCAAAAGGTTGCTGCCAAGGTTCATAGATATTTGTGGGATGCAAATATTGGACTGACCTGCATCTCAAATATTACTACATAGAATCTTCATGGTTGATCATAAGTAATTTTGAGTAAAGGTGAACATCATTTGGTATCCTCTGACCTGAGATACATATTGGGTCTTGATATTTACCAAATATTATACTTTGGCTCAGTTCTTCGCTGTTCTGAAATGTGACAGTACGTAAGTCTGAGTTCAGGTTTGATATGAGGTAATTGTGAGAGACGTATGTAGTCAAGATGGGATTTGTCCCTCTTATTCGTTGAGAGTAAGATGTCTAAGGCCTGATAAAGTTAAATCAATGGAGAATGATCAGTCCGTGTCTCTAGGATTTAACATGACATCTGTGATAAAAGGATAAATGATTGATTCACCTAAAAACATTTCACGTATGATACTTGAAGAGGATGATGTTATAGAATGGCACTTAGTCATACGTATTGAGGGTAGTAAACTGTTGTTAGGCGGTATTTACTGCTTGCATCAATCTTCTATGAATCTTGTGCAAGTGGGAGATTGTAGGATCTTATATGATGCCCAAGACACATATAAGATTGATGTGGTTAGTACATTATGATCCAAGTCAGGTCATACCCAATAAAAAGCTATACAAACACTGTCACACCCCAACCTTGACGGCGGAAACGTCGAGGTGTGAGGGTTAAGATTGTTCACAGCCACATAACGCTATGTTAAAATGTAAAATGCCATTAATCAATTGTTTCAAACACCACATACATCAAAGTCTCAAAATAAATCAAACGAAAACAAGAATCCAATTGTCTTTATTTAGCCTAGGTCCATGTTCTAGGTTTAAGCATTTCTCCAATCATCGCTAAGCTTGCACATTACCTGAAACATGTTGAAAATAAAGTCAACTAACGAGTTGGTGAGTTCTTATGGTTTTATATATAATAAGTATACAAAAACGTGGCAATTCTAGTCAATGGTCATAAGATAGTAAGTATATAGAACATGCATAGTTACAATCAAGCCTCGACTGAATAATATGAATAAGCATGATTAGCTAAGTGTATTTGGTTCCCTAGTGCACAAGCATACGGCTCCTAGAAGCCGGCAATCCCTCGGCTTTAGCACCAAATAGGCTTGTCAGGCCCAAAGATCTAAGACTTCGCTAGGCTAGCAATAGTTAATGATTGCACACGTATGTCACATCTCATATAATACTTAACATATTCAAACAACCACGACTATGTAAAGAATTGCACGTGTGTAATAAGTATCAAAGCGTGTATGTGTAAGTTTGTATAAGCAACATGTTTCACCCCGAAAGATGTGAAATAATCGTAAAGCGGGGCATAAGAACTCACATGTTTAATAAAGGATACTTGTAGATGTAATAAGAATAACCACGAATAAGATTTCCAACACAAACGTCACAAGACACCTAATTAAGAATAAGGTAACGCGTTATAATTTGTTTGACGATTAATTATATTTTAGGGTTGTAAGTCTAATAGGATTTAATAATTATTCCTATTTATTACATGTTAATAATGCGATCGGATAAATGGAACGAATGGATTTTTATACTTTGAAATAATTAATTGTTTGCGCGTATGAGAAAGAATAATATAAATAAGAAGAAAAACTTGATTTAATCGTACGTTAAACCGATTTATAAAGATTGCATATAATAATTATAACACAAGATTTAAATATTAAAAATGAACTATATATTTAAAAACAATGAACTATATATATATATTTAACTATTAAAAATGAACTATATATATATAAAAATGAACTATATATATATATATATTAATACGTAGATAAACAATTTAATTATTTAAATATATAAAACATATACAAGTATTATTTTCACACATTTCTTTTGTATTTTTAGAACTACAACAAATGTGTTTATAAATACAAAGGTATTTTATAAGAATTTAATTTAGTCATAAAATAGTTAAATAAAGGTTTAAATAAATTCTGAAATTTTATAAAATGATTTAGAAATTTTTCAGAATTTAAACAGTTAAAATAATTAAAGGAAAAGAAGAAAAGAAAGAAAATCAGAAAAGAAAAGAAAGAAAATGGGGAGGGAGGCTGCCCGGGGTCGAACCCGGGACCTCCCCTCCAACATGGAGCTCATGAACCAGTGAACCAGGGCCGTGGCCTCGGTTCACTTTGGTTTGTTTTGAATATAAACCGAGTCTCCCTGGTTTCCCCAAATCCTATGAACCCTAGGTTCATCCGATCTGCAAATTGACCCTTGATTCGATGTTAAACACTCGAATGATCATAGCTTTTGTTCATCGACCAAAAACGAGTAGAAAACAGGTTCTAATTACCTGATTTATGGGGTGTAGATAGGTTTCGAGTTCGAGTTAGCTGCGAGTGTTCTTGGGTTGGGGGTTTGTGATCGAGAGGTTTTCTTGTGCAATTGAGGGTTCAGGGAGTTTAGGAACTCTAAAATGAATCAAATGCCCATTATTTCTAAGCCTGATTTCATGGTTTCGAGCTTAACCCGTTTGAATTTGAAACCGCGTTTATGTTTACCAAATTGTGAGATTCGGGTTGTTATGATGCGTAATTGATGGTTTGATTAATTTGTTAAACCGCGTATTATCTTTGGAATGATTGATTGGATTCAATTTGCGAATCTGGCAAGGTTTGATTCGAATTTTGTTAGAGTTGGTCCCGACTTCGATTTGGAAGGTTGTACGAGTAGGAAACTCAAATTTGAGTTGGTTCGGTTCGAAACATAGGGTCGAGAGGGTTGGGCGGTTTAATTGGGTCTAATAGCGCTTAAATGGTGAGTTGAAGCCTCATCGGAGCTCGGCCGGAGCTCCGGCCAAGGTTACCGGGAATACGGGGAGAGAGAAGAAGGGGGGGGGGTTTGGGTTTCAGAATTTACACAAATGGTCCCTGTTCTTTCAAAGTATGTTATTTTATGTAATAATCTTTTATTAAAGTTTTCAAAATGACAAAATAACCTCCTGCACTTTAATTCTAGGTTATTATTATTATTATTATTATTATTGTTATTATTATTATTATTAATATTAATATATCATTATTACCATTAACATTATCGTTATTATTTTATAATTAAATATTATTATTATTATTATTATTATGGTTATTATAATAATAATAATAATTATTATTATTAATATTATGGTTATTATTATTCTTATTATATTATTATTATTATTACTATTACTATTATTATCATTATGCCTATTATTCGTTAAAGAATTAAAATTTTACGAATGAGTCCACACCTTTAAATGAAATGACAAATATGCACACAAGGTATTATACAAAAATACAGGATGTTACAAACACCAACAAACATTTAATTATTGATGAGACCTTACAATGAATGTTTGACACATATTTAGAAAATTGGTTTTCTAAATATTGCTTTTGTGATAGAGCAACGTTATATGGATAACTTGTTCATGAGAATTTTATTTGTTTCATTATTTAAGATTGGTTAAATAATGACATATAAAATGTGTTATGTTATAAAATTAAACTAAACTTTAATTTTATAATTCAAATGATTTGGAGAGTGTGTTTTTTTATAAAAACAAATGGGTGGGAAACCCATTTGAACACCCCACCATTCGGCCGCCCAAGGGCCTAGGGAATACCCAAGGTTTTCTTGTTTCTTGCAAGATTACATGCAACCAACACTCATCCATTCATTCTAGCCTAACATTCTCTCTCACACACATTAGCAAATCCTCTCTACTTGGCTGCCATTTTCGAGTTTGAAGCTGAAAAATTGGGGCTGAAATTTCGGGTTTTAGAGGAGCAAGAAGAAAAGGTTCTTCTTTTGGTGTTGCATCCTAACAAGCAAGGTGTTTGAAGGGCTTGGGGTATCATGGTTTGAGGTCTTCTCCTTTGAAGATTAACCACTCAAAACATGATCATCTCGACTCTTTTGAGCTGCTGAAAGGTAGTATATGGCAGCCCCTTTGTGGCTGTCATATCATGTCGTTTTATGTTCACATAGCATGCATATTCACATAGAATGATCCTTTGCAATATGGGTTTGGTTTATCACTTAAAGAACATGTTTTTCTGTTTTGTAATGATGTTTATACATATATATATCCGCTGCGTTTTTCAGAAAGTTTAAATGGTTAAACTTCGATTTTGTGTTCTATCAAACCCATCAGTCCAGTCGCACGAATGGTCCATTAGCATGGTCCAGTCGTACGAATGGCCCATTAGCATGGTCCAGTCGCATGAGCGGATCTGCACGCAGATTTTCAGATCTACAGCTGCCATGGCTACCAAAAACCCTAATCTGATGAATTTTACATGAACCGAAACAAAATAGACATCATAAGATTCACAAGGGTGATGAGAACGTGATTCCGAGTTCGATTTTAACCAAGAAACAACGCACGCAACAAAATCTGAGCAAAACACGAAGAACACGAAGTGGGTTTAACGTCAAAGAACATGAAATAGATCCAGAAATCAAGAGCTCGGGTTGCTAGAATGATTATTAGATTATTATAGCAGTAACCGGCTCTGATACCAATTGTGAAGTTGCTGGATCGGTTGACATCCGAGCGTGTTCTTGACGGAAGGAGAAAAACCAAAAGACAAACAATAGAATGAACCATAATCAAATGATTTAATTGATAAAACTGAATGATTACAAGCTCATTAAACAGAAGAATCACGCCTTTTGGCAAGGGGAGATCGAGCATGATCTCCCCTCTCATCCGGCCGCCCCTGGGCGCCGGGCACTCTCTCAAAACCTTAACTCTCTATACAATGAAACTGGTATTTATAGGCCTCAGCCCATATAAGATGCGACTGGGCCTATTCGTATGATTGGGCCATGCGTATAGTTCAATCGTGGACTGGACCATACTTATGGTTTAGTCTTACGAATGGTCCAATAGCATCTCTCAGTCGCACGACTGATCCATTAGCATGGCTCAGTCGTACGACTGAGTCCCATTCGCATATGCTCCTACGAATGACTCAGTTTCATGTGTTTACAACATATCAGGTGTATTACATTAAGCCTAGACTATTCGTCAAGCGACGGACACGCTATATATGACAATATACGCTCCAACAAGGATAGGATTTCTCCTTGGGTGGTACTTCACACCATGAGAAGCACACACAAAAGAACCACACTTGTAAAAATGCACTAGTGGGTCTATTTATAATATTCTAATTATTATTACATAAGAAACCCTAGTTTTGACTTTTGCTTTTGTCTTGATGTTGACTTTGTCGACTTTGTCTTGTATTTGTTTTCTTCTGTTTATCAACTTGGTCTCTGAACTCATACAATGAGATCTTCAGTCAGCTGTGATTATGATTTGGAAAGCTTCAGTTTATCCAATTGTTGAACCCAACATATTTAAATGAAATGTAAAAGTTACGGTAACTCGGTTTCAAATATTTAAATATAAATAGTAAGCATTGTCGATATAACATACGATACAAATAAAATCGTATTTTTAATCTAACCTTGTTTTTAACAACATTTTTATCATCACACCAAGGAAGTGAAACTAAACACAATCATAGATGAATCTTTTAGAAAAAGTTAAGGAATAAAATTTATTTATTAAATTAAAATTTATTTGTTAAAAAAATAATAGTAAAAAACATACATTATATATAGTACGGCGGTAGGGGGTGGTCAAAGTCAAAACCATAAAAATCGATGGTTTAAGTTGAAAGTTTTATCGGTTAAACTTAAAAGTTTACTAAATTAAATGATAATTTGAAAATTTTAGAGACTTGTAAATCTGAAAAGTTGACACCAACCTTCATGATTGTGTTATATATATTTGGATAATTTTATTTCAACCAAAATAAATTATAATTATTGAAAGAGGGTAATTCTAAAATTATTTTCTATGGTTAACAAGCCTATAAAAATAATTTAAATAATTTAATTTATTAATTAATGATTCAGATTGAATTGTAGAAAAAAGTTAATGGATAAGTAGTCATAACTATTTTATTGGCTTTTTTTTTCAAGTTTTTTCATATTTTTTAAACACTTGTAACTTTGACATACAATTTTTTATTAAATTACACCATATGAAGTCTTTTTTTATTGTTAAAATAGCATATTGTCGTTACATTATAAAATTTTATGTTTTCCGGCTCATTATGTTTTTTAGCGTTTACAACTCGTTCTTGTGTTTTTTTTATAATTATGAGTTCTAGAGATTACAATGATAAAATAACACTATTTCCTTCTTTTAATATGTAAAATGTAATAATACAAATAAAAGTAAATTTATTTTATACATAATGAACAAAACTTGTATTTCTTTTAAATGCAATATGGAATTTGACTTCATAATTATTTTTGAATGTTTCAAACTTCAAAGATAGATTTTAGTTTATAATGTTTTACTTTTCTTTGAGTTGGGTATAATAAGCACACAATTCAGACGAAACCGCCGTTGAAAACAAAACTTGACCACATTTGCTTTAAATTACTTTATGTGTCCTTATGTATTTGATCGATATATCTATAATCTATAACTAGTTATGTTCACCGCGCGTTGTCGCGGGGAGATTAAAACGATTGTTATTAGACCTCATTTCGAGAACTAATTTAGGCTCAACGTTTGATCTCGAAAGGTATCGGCTACAACTCAGGTTGCAAATACACAAAAGTGTAGTCACCGTCCATGCCATTTTTATTAATATCAGCTTCTTTTGTTCAGATATGCAATTGAGCTCGAATGTGAAATCATAAAAACTTAAAAGAAACCCAAGATTGGATTGAAAGAAAAAAGCGACTTACATTATTAAAATAAAGTTATTACCTATGCAAGTTTGGAACTGGAGATGCAAAAAGAAGCCACCATAATTGACATTTTTTCATGATAATGCCTTTAATGTAGCATAAAAGGATCCAATCTGAGATATTTAAAAGGAGGATATATAAACTAATTTACCCTTAGATGCATAATGTTAAAATTAAAGGAAGCCATCTCAACCCCCCACTACTACAACCTTTGGAGAAGACATCTCATGATTCTCAACTATTATCTCAACTTTTTGAACAACAGTCATGTAAAAGATCATAATTTAGGACTATATGTTCCATGACACAACCTAAGTGATTATTAGCTTTAAAAGACATGTCAAACACAACTTTTTAGTAGTCTGTAATGAATTAGTTTCTGTTACATGATCATGCTCTTCTACATGTCACATTTATTTCTACCAACCTTATCATCTTGCATGATAGAAATAGTTAATGAATACAGATACAACAGTAGCAATCACCTATAATACACTATAACTTTATGTTTTTTTTAGTTAGAATGTTTCAATTGGTGATATTATTCAACTGCATTATCTAGATGTTATATGCATGCACAATAACACTGCAGGCTTTTTTTTAAAAAATTTATTCAGTATTACTCAGGTTGACCCATACCACATGTTAACCATTTTGACCCATAACCAATACGAATATTCTATTCATTAACTAAGTAAGACAACACAGTTAGGATATATAAAAAAATACCAATTTTCTTATTTAATTGCAGGTCTTCTTTTTATGCAAGATACAATTTAAGGTTGTGTGGTTGTCCTTATGCAGGAAGAGTTGGTATTTATTTTTGAATGAACATCCCAAAAAAGCTAGTGATAACATATTTTAAAGACAAACATACATAAGTTTCCGCTGCACATAAATGAACCGTAATTTTAAAACTATCAACAGCACATCGTTAAAAAAACTAATTAATTCTACAACGTACTACCAACAAAAAAATATCTGTTTCAATTTTAAGAAAAAGGAATTCAAAGTATTATATCTTTAGGAAAAAAAACTCTATAACTACTATAACTTCACCATAAAATTTTAAAACTACGGTGCCACAAGACATCACAAACATTGTTAACAAACTAATGCGTTTCAGATCATAATAAGGTCAATTAGCTTTTGTTTCATGGCCATAATCAATTCACACATAATCAAATACTAAATAGATCTAACACATCAGGCTAGCAATTAAGATCCAAAACAGACTACAACATGTACGTAAGGACCCAGGCCTCTTACCTTTTAAACATTCTGAACCTAAGCTAAAGGCTCACCGTGTGTACCTAGCACCTTCACCTACAGACATGTTCCAGAAACAATAAATTGATTAGAATACATCAATAATAGAATATGAAACATCAAAACAACCAAATACAAATAAGATATAAAAGAAAACACCAGCAAAAATCCATAATACCCACCATCACAAAACGGGGAAAAAGATGTTTTCATGTCAACCCAACCTGACCCGTAAGAAAAATGCCCCTTTTAACACATTACCCTACATGCCCATCTTGCCCCTTCAATATTAGTTAATTTTCTCTAATCTTTTCTTAATTGTTTCTAAATTATGCACTCTATTTTCACAGGCTACCTGGACTTGAAGCTGTTATTAACAACCTGCCCATTACAGTTTATACTAATAATAGAAGCTGATATTAGTAGGTATAAATCCCTAATTATAGAAAACTTAGTTCCATTTATAGCTTTAACATTTTCAGCCAAAAAAAGGATTACAAAATGACCCACTAATAAATAAATAAACAGGTCAAATGTAGAGGGAAAAAAACTATTTACCCCTTTTCAGCTCGTAACTCCGAGTCTTAGTTGATTCTTCCACGACTGAGCTGATAAAAAAATTGGATAACCAAATTATAATGAGCACTTATAAAAGAAATTTAAAGTCATAACAAACATAGCATAAACATTCAAAAGAAGTTGATTAGCCATACAATACAAAACGATTACCAAATGATCACTTTCAATAAATGAATATTTTTAAAAATTCAGGACTTATTATACGCATGACATTAGAGCATTATAGCACATTCCTAAGTTATATCACATATCAAACAACTAAAGAAATAATATAAGGACTTTCACAAACATATTTTACGAAACCACAAACACTTATCATTCACTGCATCACTTTCTTTTGCATACTCTTTGAATCAATGCATCACTTTCTTTTGCATACTCTTTGAATCAATACTCTGTTTTTGAAACTTGAGGGCACTTTCCCTTCACTATAACATTGAGTACACAGACTAAAATTTATGATAATAGTAAAACTTAATGTTTCTAAATTTGTATACCTGCTCAAGCGACTTTCTGCTAGGGCAAGGTACGGCTAGCAACTTCTGCTTGTATATGCTGCACAAATATATTCACAAATCATGTCATCAGCACAGTAGAAGACATCAATGCTGCTCATAAAAATGCTAAATCAACTTACTAAAAAGGAAAATAAACCTGCACTAAATTAACAACTGCTGTACGTACTATACCTCGCACGCCACTGCAGAATTCTCTCTTTGCTAACACCAGGAGGCAGCATATTGGACTGCCCAAATGACCTCTGCTTAGGTAGTGGCCTTGTTCTTCTGTTAACAACATTTTCTTCTCTTGATATTCCAATGACCCTGAGAGTAAAAGAAACATGAAGATAAATATGCAAACCCTACTCATCATCCTGTGCATTATTAATTGGGTGGATTTAGCTTTCTCGAATGGAAACCCTATCACCTATGAGACACTACGCCCCATATGGTTTAGCATTGTGTTATTCGGTTATCATCATTTTAGAAAAAAGCAATGAAAACTTATGACAACAATCCAACAAAGGTTCACTTAAGTTAACTAACTGAAAATCATTTAAGAATATTTGTGTGCTTTTTAAGCAGTACTACACAAAGTATAATGAATGATCACCTTCGTTGAGCCATGAAATCTCTTCTCCTGCCGTAAGAATCTCTAATGTTACTATTAACCTTCGTATCCGACTCCTTGAGGTCTGATAAATGTTGCGTACGGAAAGTCATAGAACGAAGATCGATTCTGACGAACAGCGAAGTGAACTGAGCATTACAAAGTGGACAGTTCCTCTTGCGATTGCTCCATTTACGAATGCAATCGGTGCAGTAAGCGTGTAAACACACCGTGATTATAGCTGCTTCTTTGATTTGGCTCAAACAAATTGAGCATGATTTGCGCTCAATTGCTGGTTGTAGGTGCGTGAGTAGAAAGCATTTGTGATTGAGAAAAGTATGAAGTGATTGCTTGCATCGGGTAGATGATGACTCCATTTTCGTCTATCGGATATCGAATTGAATGAGAGAGCGAATTTTGCAAGTCAATTCTGAATACGTCTTGGGGATTAGGGTTTTGTTGGTACGGTGGCGCTGTAGCCACCGACCAAAGTCTTTAATATATATTATAATTTATATGTATATTATATATTAATGAATGAATGGGGGTTATCAATGTCAATTTATTCAAACTTTAAGATACTTAATATAAACTTTTAAGCATATGATATAAGTGTTCTATGCTATAATTCAAAATTTTCCCCATTAATGGTTCAGTCGTTTGTCTTTGAATAGTTAAGCAATGTACTAAGGGGTTTTGGTAATTTTTGAATGATCAATTGTTGTACCTAGGTCTGAACCATTAAGTGTTAAACCATTAAAAGGTCTGAACCATTAAAATCTAGTATATCATTTAACTATTTAAAGACAAATGCTTGACCAATTCAGATAAGATGTTTTAACTATTCAGCATTAGACCTTTTAACCATTCAGCATTAGACCTTTTAACCATTCAGTATTAGTATAATGCTTAACTATTCAGTGCCAAATGTCTGAACTATTTAGACATTTGCTCGTGAAACAAAAAGTCTGAACCATTAATTGCTGAACCATTTAGACATCCGAACCATTAAGAGGCTGATTCGAGTATTGCCAAACAACCCCTGATGCTGAATGGTTAAGAGTTCTAATGCTGAATGGTTAAAACCTTTTATCTGAATTTGTCAGACATGTGACTTTGAATAGTTAAGCGATATATTAGCTCTTAATGGTTTAGACCTTTTAATGGTTCAACACTTAATAGTTCAGACCTCTTATTGGTTCAACACTTAGTCATTTAGAAATTGCCAAAACAACCCCTTAGTTACAGCTTAATACTATTTTTTGTTACATTATTGTATATGTAAGCATTTAATAGGAACATTTTGGTAATCATAATACGATGTTGTACATTTGATAATAGTTTTTCTCGAAGGCTTTTAACGTATTTGTTTTCTTAACATCCACTAGATATTAAATATCATATGTTCGGTGATAGTATCATGATGGTATAATAATGATTTGCTAAAACATGTGTATCTATCCACAAGAATAAGAGTGCATATATATATCATTAAACTTAACAAAACCTAGATAACCTTAAAATCTATTATTGCGATGTTTTCGTATACATTCAAAATCTAACCACGGTAAAGCATGGGTCTAATCCGCTAGTACTTATATAAGCATCCTAGGAGGAGAAAAGATGTCAATTTAATCATATTTTAAGACACTTTGACATTTAACAAGGACTTGCAAGTGATGATCATTGTGTTGCATGCCTGAAAGGGAAGCAACATAAGGTATCTCACAAGCCTAAGGAAAAAAACTCTATCACTGCACCCCTACACTTGTTACATATGGATCTCTTTGGCCCTACCAGTGTAATGAGTCTAGGAAGGACCTCTTATTGTCTGGTGATCACAGATGACTTTACAAGATTCACTTAGGTTTTCTTTCTTAGAACAAAGGATGAGACCCCTGAGGTTTTGAAGAATTTCATCTTAAAGATTGAGAATCAATGTGATCATAAGGTCAAAATCATAATATGTGATCAAGGAACTGAATTTAAGAACCAAATCCTTGATACATTTTATGATGAAAAGGGTATTACAAGACAATACAGTGCTCCCAGGACTCCTTAGCAAAATAGTGTTGTTGAGAGGAGAAACAGGACACTGATTGAAGCTGCAAGAACCATGTTATCTGACTCTAAGCTGCCCATCACCTTCTGGGCAGAGGCAGTCAACACTGCCTGCTATGTGCAAAACAGAGTTTTAGTGGTTAAGACTCATGGTAAGACTCCTTATGAACATTGGCACAAGAGAAAACCTTTCATTGGTTTTCTCAGGTCATTTGGATGTCCATGCATGATCTTGAATACCAAAGATCAAATTGCCAAGTTTGTTGAGAAATCTGATGATGGACACTTTATTGGATATTCTTCTCAAGCTAAAGCTTATAGAGTATACAATCTCAGAACTAGAGTAGTTGAGGAGTCAGCCAATGTCATTTTCAATGAGCACTCTCCCAGTGTGAAAGGTTCTGGTCCGGATTGGCTATTTGATCTTGATTTAGTTACCAACTGTTTTAATAAATCTTGTGAGAATGTTTCAGGATCTACAGATATTTTACCTCCAGGTGATTCTGATCCAAGATTTGAGCTAAGAAGACCTTCAAGTTACACATCTTCAGCTCCAGTTGTAACTACTTCAGCAAATGAAGTTTCTATTAGCACAACAATGACAAATTCAGCTGATACATCTGAGATGCCTTCAAGTTCCGACTCAGAAGCTCAACAGACAAACAAAGAAACTTCAAATGCAAAAGAAAATGATGGTGGTGGTGACAATGATCAAGAATTTCTTGATGCTGTTAACCACTCCATAGATGAACATATCAATGATGTCACACACTCATTGGATCAAGTTTCTCTTGATAAGTGTGTTGATGCGGTGGAAGAAGCATCAATGCCAGATCTAAATTTCTCTAATTTAGATCTCTCTCAGCAACTTGCTGTGATCCCCCAGCTAAGGATCCACAAGTCTCATCCTACCACAAACATCATTGGAGATATTGAAACTGGGGTATGAACAAAAGGACAAACCCATGAAGCAAATGTTTGTCTTCACTCTTGTTTCTTGTCTCAGATAGAGCCTAAGAAAATTGATAAGGCTCTGAAGGATGGATGTTGGGTTGAAGCCATGCAAGATGAGCTGCTTCAATTCAAAAGACATAAAGTTTAGAACCTATGTCCTCTTCTTCATGGGAAGACAACTATAGGAACCAAATGGGTGTTTAGGAATAAGAAAGATGATAGAGGTATTGTCATCAAAAACAAAGCTAGACTAGTTATTCAAGGATACACACAAGAAGAAGGAATTGACTACACTGATGTCTTTGCTCCTGTAGCAAGACTAAAAGCTGTTAGGATATTCTTGGCATTTGCTGCATCCAAAAACCTTAAGGTCTATCAACTTGATGTCAAGTGTGTTTTTCTGTATGGAGTGATTGATGAAGAGGTGTATGTCATACAACCACCTGGTTTTGCAGATCCTGATCATCCTGATTATGTCTGCATGCTTGATAAAGCTCTTTATGGGCTACACCAAGCACCAAGAAAGTGGTATGAGACTCTATCTCAGTATCTCTGCAAGCATGGATATAGAAGGGGTACTATAGATGGAACTCTCTTCATCAAGGGACAGGGAAATAATTTAATGCTAGTTCAAGTGTATATAGATGACATCATTTTTGGTTCAACTAATCCAAGGCTCTGCAAAGACTTTGAGAAGCTGATGAAGGACAAATTTGAAATGAGTACCATGGGGGAACTCAATTTCTTTCTAGGAATTCAAGTAAAGCAAGTTGAAGATGAAATCTTCATAAGTCAGTCAAAGGATGTTCAGGACATACTCAAAAGATTCAACATGACTGATCGTAAGATTGCCAAGACACCCATAGCAAGAAACCACTCCCTTGGGCCTGATCTTGAGGGGGAGTGTGTGGATGAACACCTCTATACGGCTATGATTGGGTCTCTTATGTATCTTACAACTAGCAGGCCAGATATCATATTTGCCACATGTATTTATGCAAGATATCAAGCCAACCCCAAGATGTCTCACCTCATCACTGTCAAGAGAATTATAAGATACCTCAAAGGTGCCTCAACACTTGGTCTTTAGTATCCCCAGAATTCTGACTTCAATCTGTATGCATATACAGATAGTGATTATGATGGTTACAATATGACTGCAAAGTCTACATCTGGGGGATGTCAGTTCCTTGGTGGAAGGGTTGTCTCATGGCAATGCAAGAAACAATCCTGCGTCTCTGCATCAACTGCTGAATCTGAATACATTGCTGCTGCAAGTTGCTGTGCTCAAGTGCTTTGGATTCAGAATCAGATGCTTGACTATGGTTTAAACTTCAAGGAGACTCCTATTCACATAGAGAACAACAGTGCTATCTTCATCACAGAGAATCCTGTATAGCACTCAAGGACAAAACACATAAATATCAGGTATCATTTAATTAGAGATAACTTTGAAAAGGGATTAATTAAACTAGTTAAAGTTAACACAAATAAACAATATGCTGATCTGTGTACAAAAGCCTTTGATGAACAGAGATTTAAGTATCTTATATCAGCTATTGGGATGATTAACTTTGAGTAGCTTTTTCTTAAAACTAATTCATCTTATTTCTTAAAAATCTGTGTGTCCTAAGTTGTCTAGTTTATCACCTTCATAAGCTTTGTTTTCTATGGATAAAAACTTTTTGAAGAGTTTTCTTAGATTTTTGACAAATCTTGATCCTTCGGAAGATATGATTTTATCTTCGGAAGAAAATATACCTTCAAGACAAATAACTACCTAAGTAAGTTTTGCCTTCGGAAGAAATTTCTTAAATCTCTTCCGAAGCTTAAAACTCCCTTAGGCACTTATATGTTTTCAAGGACCATTTTTCTTCCGAAGGAAATTAACTCTCAGAAGTTTTGTTCTGTTGAATAAAGCATCCAAGTCTAAATTCTCTTCCGAAGCAAATTTGTCAAAATTCTTCGGAAATTCTTCCGAAGTCATTTTGGCTTCGGAAGCTTTTTCATTAAAACTTCCGAAGACAATTTACCTTCGGAAGCTTTTCAATTTCCAAGAAAACCACTTTTTGAGCAAAAAGAAAACTACTTTTTCAGAGGTGGTACCGCCATCCGGAATTCAAAGTTTATCCTCTTTCATTAACTTTGTCTCAAATTCTTTTCAAATATAAACCCAGTCGGTTCCCCCACTTTCTGTCATCTTCATCTTTTCTCCAAACCTAAATTCCAAATTTCTCTCTGAAACCGCCTTCGTTCATCTTTCCTTTACCTTTAAGCTTTCTCACAATGGCCAACCTTAACAGAAGAAATGACCCAGATTTTTCCATGTAATTACACAGTCAACACAATCAGTTGCTCTGTTAAACTCTAAGAAAGATCCACATTTCTCAGAGGTATGCCAATTCTTGGTTCTATCAAACTACTTCACCTCCCTTACCATTGATCCTACTCTATATGAGGATCATTTGCTTGAATTTTGGAAGACCTTCCAAGAGGTCATTATGGATGGGGAGAAGGCACTGTCTGCCATAGTGCAGAGGAGAACAGTTTTTATTACTCCGGCCATCATTAACGATCATCTTCAGCTGGGTGATGAAGAAGGTGAGGTGTTCTTCCCAAAAGAAGTTGTTAGTCATTCTTTTGAGCAGATGGGCTATGAGGGAGATTTCTCTGTAAAGACCTTCAGGAAAGGGAAGGTCTCACCTCAGTGGAAATACTTACTTTATGTGGTTGTCCACAGCTTGTCCAACAAGCATGGAGGGTGGGACCGGATTCTTGAAGATCTCTCCTTCATAGTGCATGTAATGGTTCAGGGAGTCAAGTTCAGTTACTCTCAATTTGTTTATACAAATCTGATTGCAAACTTGGACTCCTTAGAGTATTACATGTTTCCTAGATATGTTCAATACATTCTTAACTGTGAACTGGGCTTACAGTTGAGGGAAACAGGTAATATTCTTAAATTGGGATAGATGAAGCCTGACATCTTTAAAATTTTGAAGAAGCCAACTGTGGGCTTCTCAGGGGTAGAAACAACCCTTGTCCTAAAAATGTTAGAGCTCATTGCTCAAGGTGACAACCTAGCAACACAAGCTAGTGTTGAACCCACACCTTCTACATCTCAACCACAAAAAAAACACAAATCACCCTCACCTACCAAAGAAAACACAAATGAACCCCTGCTCAGGCTATTGAGTCTGTGCAGGCCCCCATAAACTTACCTATATAGAAGGAAGTGGATACTGGAGCTCCCACTTCCCATGAGGAGCAAACCACTCCCATTACTTCTAAGATCAGTGCAGAGGTTCCTCATGCTCAGCCTGATGAGCTCACAAGCCCAAATGACTTAACCCTTCACTCTGAGTCTCAACACTCAAGTGAACAACCTTCACGGGACAACTACCATCCCAAGCCTTTAGACCTAAACCAACCCATTCCTAATCTTGACTTCTATATTGATGAAGACTTAGGTGTCAGTGAGTACCATGAGTCTCCCTACTACTCCACTCCTCAAAGAGAGGTGAGTGCTCCTGAGTCACCTAGGTCTAGCCCACATCAGTCACCCATCACTGAGTTGGATACTTCTGAACCTCTTCAGGATATCCATATGGAAGAGGCTCTAACTTCAGCAACTGATTACATCATTCAAACCTCAACCATGGCAACTCAGCTCATTGACATTTCAACTGAAGCTGTCACTAAGCAGATTAAATCCAGCAGATAAGAACACCATGCTGGTGGTGAGGAAGAAGACCTTGGTCCAATTCTCTCATTCTCCAATGATTCTTCTGATGAAGATGAGGGGAATCTGAGACTAAAGGTGAAAAAACTATAAAAACATGCACTTATCTAGTCTCCAAGGTTAGTCATCATGAATCTCAAGTGACTACCTTGCAACACAGAGTCAATGATCAGCAATTTGAGATATCTTATCTTAAGGAAAAACTAGCTGGGAGACCTTTAAGGGGAGATCAACCAGGAACACAAGAACCTGTGAATGTGATTGACCTAACTCCTAGCTCACCTATGCAAGAGGGTGATGCTACCAAAAAGGGGAAAAAAAGTCATTACAGTCACAGAACCTGGGAATTCTTCAGGGAGTATGGACGCTGAGGACTCACAATCCTCACTTGCAATTCTGCATACTCAGAACCTTTCTCAAGTTCACATTGATGTGGGCAGTATAGACTCTGTCATTAGGAGTCTCTTTGAGAAAGGCATTCCAAGAGCTATATCATCCCCACTAATTTTAAACAACATTATTGGGTGGAGGTATGATGTTGATAGAAGAACTCTTATTCTTCAAAGAGTTCAAGACAGGAACATTGCAGAGTTCAGCCTTAGAAGAAGACTAAGGCAATCATGCAATATCATCGATCAACTGGATGTTAAGGCAGACCCTATGATTAGTTTCAAAGGGGAAACCTTGACTGAATGCCCAATGGTAGAACCTGAGAGCCCTGTCTCACCATCAACTGCTGCAGAGGTTCAATCCCTTAATGAGACACCTGCTGGTGAAGGTGCATCTCAACCTCTCTCTGGCCAGAGCTTGGAAGCTTGATGCGGTGTGAAAGTATATATATTTTGATAAAGGATTTTCACACAGATTCAGTTTTAAATGGTTGTTACTACTACTAACTACACACACAAAAGGCAAGTGCACCTATCGTGAGGTAATATAGTGATGATAAGAACCGAGTATCAATCCGTGGACACACTAAGCCTACTCAACAACCTTTATGATTGACTATCAGATTTGATTTTTGTTTAGGAGAATGATAAGTTGCATTGATATAAATTAGGATTTTTTAGGGTTTTAAAAATAGAAATAACAAATAAAGTAAAACAAGTTGAAACTTTTGGATTTAAAATCAGGGGATAAAGGCTATCATCCTAACTTGGATTACACTTATGTAACTGTGATGAGGTAGTGGTGTGATTAAAGATACTGAATAAGGTAATTGTGTTAATGTTTATAAAGATGAGCTGGCGCGATTTCTCATCTATCTGCTCCGTAGTGACTAAGACCACGTCAGGTTGAGATTTACTGCATAGGTCAAAGCCCTAGTAATGTAGGTGAATCTTTTGTGTCCTTTTCAACATATGATTTCTTAAAACATAACTTAACGTAAGAAGAGAGTTGATCAAGTTCCTTTCCAACATACCATTAATTTTAGAAAACCATAACAATTACTGTAGATTTCTCAGACTAATAAAAGGGAACCCGTAAATGATCAGAAAGTTAAGGTGATATGATTTCTAATAACCATCTCTAGTTAATTAGCCATAGTTTTATTATGAATAAAAGTTGATCATACATTTTTCAACTGTGTATAACAATCACAATTACAAATCATAAGTTTATAACCCCGCATTCAAATGTAGGTGCTACCCATCGAAAGTTTTCCCAAGACCACCATAACGTTAACACTATATAAATCACACCATTAGTTCATCACAAATTACATAAGTTTCATCCAATTAGGATGATAATGAGAGTTTAGCTCAGAATGAGCTTAAACATAACAACACACAACATAGAAGATAAATATGAATTCATCGGTGAAATGGAACAATCAAACCGGTGATCCACAATGGATGATGTTTAGACAATCACGAGCTTCTTCCAAGTGTTGTATGCACCTCCCGAGCGTCCAAATGGTCTTCAAGACTTGATTTTCAAAACAATTATGCAGAGTATCACCCCACCAAAAGCTCTCCAAAATGTTGAACTTAGGCCTCTATTTATAGGCTTTTCGGAGTGCTTAAGCACGGCCCTGTGACAAGTAGGCACGGCCCCGTGATAGTACAATGCTTACGGAAGTTGGTCGGCTCGTACGTGCAGGAGCTGTCGGGCACGGCCCCGTGTTCACTTTTAGGGGACAATACTTTTTGTCTTTTCAGATGTCCAAACACGGGGGTGTGCCAAATTAGCACGGAGGTGTGTTTCAGGCAAGGCATGTGGGCGTGCTTAATGAGGCACGACCCCATGCTTGGAATTAAAAGCTTGGATTTCTTCAATTTCTTGTAAAATATGCTTTTTTTGTCCATCTTGCTCTTTACAACACCAGAAAACACAATTAAACGATTTTAAGTACATAATCATCATTTTGTGGAAGATATTAAGGAATAATTGATGTCTTTTTGATAGTATTTTTATGTATAATTTGGAGCACATCAAATATCCCCACACTTGAACTTTGCGTGTCCTCAAGTAAAAATCACTTAAAATGACAATTCCACCAAAAACCCAATAAATCAAAAGATAAATATGTCTTTCGGGACATATGCAAGTAAAAATTATTTCATCCAAATGTAAACATTTTAAGCATGTATAGAATGATATCCTAGCAAGCAATGGAGTTGATTAGTAAAGATAATAATCATGTGAAAATCCACACTTCTCACAAGATGCACTCACACTCGGCTAATATATGGAGTCATAATTAGGGTTAAGTATGACTAATACGCTCAATTGCCTAGTATGAATACGTGTGAAATCATATGCTTGTTAAGGGATCAAATCTCCACCTACTTAGATATTTACTTGCATAAATCATTAGGTCTTTGATGGGTTGTAACTTGGCTCAGGCTCGGGTATGGAATATTTGGAAGAAGTGGCTAAATGCTAAAGACGACGGTCTTGGCTTATTTTTTAACATAAACTACAAGAAAAGCAGTAAAAGGCTCCCTATACAATACTTCAAGCTAGAAGGGATATGCTAACTTGAGAACTCGTTTAAGGTCAGATTGTCAAGACCGTATTTTGCTTTCAAAAACCTCACTTCGTCCTTCACCCGAAGATACACAAAACATTCCTTTCATAAGGATCGTTCGGCTTGAAGCCTAATAGCACCCAATCAGATCAGTTTTGTGTATTCGTATTGAGATTAGGTTTGGTTGTTTTTGCATTTTCCATTGTGGGACCAATTTCCACAATTCGGACATCTTTCGTATATTTTTGCCCGCCTCTTTATAGCGCTTTTTGAAATTCCACAAAATGACAGAACTTGTTTCTTTTTGCGCCATTTCTTTCTTGCGTCGAATGTGAGTTTGAAATTTTGTTCATGAATTTCCGGGGGAAGTCCCGGTTTTGCATGATGAAGGCAACAAAGAAAATTAAAATCAAAAGAATGCATTTCCGTTCTTTTAGGTCTGCCAGTAAAAGACCAAATTTCTCTTTTCCTCTTTTTTCTCTTTTTCTCTCTCTCTTTTTTTTATAAGCAAAAAATGTGTCTTTAACGAAAAACAGGTTTTGTTGAAGGCTTTTTGGTTAAGTCACTTGGTGGTTCTGGTGATCAAAATAAAAACGTTTAAGCTCAACGGGGCTAACTAGGGTTGATGTTCGGGTAAGGAAAGTTAAAAGAAAATAGTTGGGGCTTGATAGGTTAATGTTTCCTAATGCCTAACTTATTTTTATGCAGAAAATACTAATTAAGGTCTTGAAATGTATACCCAAAGCAAGTTCTAATCACACGTATCATAAGGCACCCTCAATTGACTCCAGAATGAAAGTAAAATTGCAAAGGTTTGCAAAAGATATTTAAGGCTGAAAAAATAACTCACAAACGGGTGGAATTGGGTGAAAGTGTTTCATTTTACATGATTGAAATTTTTACTGGATTATTGCTTTTAAGGATATCATAAAAAGACATTTTCAATTTTTTTATTTGGATTTCTTTTATTTACTTATTTATTTCCCGAAAATGTATATTTATAATTTGGTTTATCAAAATTGTTTAAATTTTTGGTTTCGTGTCACAAAAATTAATGGTTAAATGATTTTAAAAATTTTCAATTTAGACCTATTTTTTAGCAAAGTATCACATGTATATCTCAATTAATCCCATCCTCACACTTAAAATTCACATTGTCCCCAATGTGATCAATAATATAAAACAAGGAATGGTAACGAGATACTCCCTAAAAATGATAAAGTCGACTCATGCCTTAAATTGTGAGACTCGTCAGGATCACCTGAAATATCATCCAATTATTGAAAACATTAAAAACTTAAACACATAAAATAAAAACAAAATGGCATGAATTAAAGGATAGATTGACACAAAACAATTATGCCCGGACCCTGAAAGTGATACGGCTTTTCAAGGGGTTCGTGGCGGGATATCCCCCCACTCATGATACATTCGGTTTCTGATGTACGTGACATCATTGCTCAGGTTATCCACTCGGGAGTTCAGATTTTCGACGCGGTTGAAGGCTTGCTGCGCGTATTCGTCCGATCTCCTTACGTGGTTGCTGGTGGTTTGCATTTCTTCATAAAGGTCTAACATGGTCGGGAATTCTCCGGCGTGTGAGCTGGAAGCCCCGGATTCTTCATGATGTGTTTGCATATCAAGGTCCATGATAATCTCCTCGAGATCTGCTGGATCCATATTTGTCCCTTCCTATCCATAAACCTCGGCTGTCCATTTGGCAGGGTTGTTATCATGTACATGCTCGTGCAAATGCTTAAGTCCAACAATCCTGGCATTACTCCTTCGGTCCCCTCCGTGTTACACCCATAGCTCTCATACAGGTTCAGAATCCAGCTTCCTCCAAACATGAGTATCGGAGCACCTGCAGTTGCGTTCCTGGCAAACAAATTACAAAACAAATACCCAATGTTGCATGGCAATTGATTTGTCATACAATACAAAATAAACAAGTCCCTCAGGCTAACAACTCCCTCGCATTGACCACGAGCTGTTATTGAATGGCTAAGCAACCGATGAATGTAACGCAGTAACGGGTCTCGAATCTGACTGCTTTTGGTTTTACTCGAGTTGAACTATCACACCCCTAAACCGCGGCGGTTTCCCGCGGGGCGCGAACGTC
Source organism: Flaveria linearis (assembly GCA_024085815.1). Classification (NCBI taxonomy): domain Eukaryota; kingdom Viridiplantae; phylum Streptophyta; class Magnoliopsida; order Asterales; family Asteraceae; genus Flaveria; species Flaveria linearis. Next base: position 42,739,443 of record CM044011.1, read on the forward strand.
ATGATTTCATAGACTGATCGACTACTACATGGTTTTGTAAAACATACGTCTAAAATAGGCTTAAGGTACATCATTGTTCAGAGTTAAATTTGCGGAAGCGATAGTAATACGGTAAATTGTTTTCAAAACATGACATATATGAAAATTAATGTCCCAAACAGCATGAATGGCCCTAAACATGAGATGATCCATGCTAGCTTAACTTGTTGCATCTATCAATTACCTGAGAAAACATGCATGAAAAATGTCAACATAATGTTAGTAAGCTCACAGGTTTTAAGTAATAATAAATAGCGTAAAGGACCACAATACTTTCTATGATTTGATTGTTGTACATACAATGCTACAAATTATATAAGCGTCGCAACCGAAGCTAGACTGTAACTGTAATAAATTGCCCCTACCCGTGCCTACCATGAGCATGGGTGTGAACAGGCTAATAATGCACCCATTTAGACTGCCAGTCAAGGTTAGGGTAATTAACCCGGGTGGGGGTAGTCAAACCCAATAGTACTATCCATGATTACCTCGCTTTGGGAAATAAACTAACGGTTCGATAACAGGGGACTTCATATGGTAAGTAAACAACTTATATAACATGTGAAATCATTGACAAGTAAATATGTCCAAGGAAATTAGTAATTTGCATGTAATCTCCCTCAAAAGGAAAATAAGTGAAAATAGGGCCGTGAAACTCACCTCAATTGCACGCGTGAATACCAGCAATAGTCTGTATGTATGATTGGTCTAGGAATCTCCTAAACAAAATCACAATATATTCATGAGGTAATGATTACTAACCCTAGATGGTCATACATAACTCATCCACAAAGTTAGTTTTGAAAATGTCACTTGCCTAATTAGACACGTCAAGTCGTTAATGTTTTATTTAGATTCTTGTCTTCATCTTTATTTTCCTAAAGATACATAATGTATTGAAGGTGTTTTATATTAAGTATAATGGTATTATACTTTCCATGTGTATGGGTTTCCTTTTTACCAAATATCTCCAAAAGTTTAATTTATCTAAATATAGGCATTTGACAGCATCAAAGGGGATTTTTGGGTCTGGTTGTCATCCCCTTTTCATGGTACAAAGAATTTTTATAAAATCTGATACTTTTATCACATCTATATCTATGTCTTGGGATTCCAAAAAGGTATAGCTTGTATCATGCAACTAAGTTTAAGTGCCTAGAAATGGTTCATGAAGCAACAAATATCAGTGCAGTATTTTCTGTACATGTCTATGGAATTCACCTTTTTGAGGGGTCAAAACCTACATTCACAAATAGAGCCTATATTACTTTTAAACCTAACACCTTAATCCAAGTTACCACAGAAAGAAAATCTTCATTTTATTACTTTAAGCATAACTTATGTCTCATTCTTTCTGACCTATTTATTCTGCCAAAAAATCAGGTTCAACACTTTAATTTGTTTGTACGTTTTGGATGGGTTATACTCATCTAAAAATTTCAAGGTTGGATGGGTTAGAAACTAGACATCCTAAAGTTAATATTAGGCTCAAGAAACGGTTCATTTGACCATGTTTAGGTCGAGTTATGGTCTTGAAACACAGAACATGAATCTGCCAGAAAGTGTCTTACTTGTTTTGTTACTTTTTAAACTTTGCTAGAGCACTTTTGGGATGAGTTAGTGAACATGAACATATCATGGTGATGTATAGAAGATTAGAAACAAGGTGCTAACCTTAAAAAGCAAGGAGAAAGAGATGGTAGTCTTTAAATACAAGGAAAAGAAGACTTGATCCTTTGAACTAAGAAAACCCAACAAGAAAAAGTGAAGAAGATGTGGTAGGATGCTTGAAAGCTTCAAGAGTCACTTGGTCTTCAACAATGGCACTTGAATCACCCAAGATTTGTAGAAAATGAGTTGGAAATGAAATGAAGTGGTGGAAGGGGTGTCTTGAACGAAATTTGAAAGAAAGGTAGAAGGAAAAGAGTGCTTTGTATGGTGTTGGTGATTTGTATTGGTGATGTGTAGAATTTGCTTGTATAAATAACCCTCCATGTCATGGTAATCCAAATCACATGGGTGTAAAGGTCAAATCTTGCAAGAAACATCCCAAAAGAGGTATGGAGGCATGACACTTTGATCATCAATTTGTGTTAATCACCAAAAAGGCAAATTTCAAAAGTTGTAAAAGTTAAAAGGTCATCTTGATGGATTGGATGAAAAGAAAAGAAAAGAGATTGTGTTGGGGGATGGAATGGTTTGGACGGCTAGGTGATGGTGGAAAGGATTGATTTTTCAAATTTTGAGTAGTATTGGGTGTTTGGGTGGTATTTGTTTCACTATGGTAATTTTTATATATTTTTATATTTTTTTTCTTTTTACTTTTTAAAATACATAAAAATTATTATAAGAAATCATATAATATCATACATTTTAATATTGATGATATGTAAATAACAAATTATTTATCTAGTAGTTGCGTTACACGCGTTTTATCCGGGTAACATATCAATTTACGCTTTAAGGTTTTTCTTAAATTTTAAACTTTTACAATGTATTTAATTTAGAATCTAAGATACTTTAAAAACTTTAAGGTATTTATTGACACATGCATAAATTAGTTTGTATCGCGTGTGAAAACGGTAATTACGCCGAATTACCGATGCATGAAATGTTATGCGTGAACGTTTGCAATGCATAAAATGACTTCAATAAACGTAATTAAATTGAAAATAAGTGTTATAGGTGTAATTATAACCAAGTCAAGGTCGGGTATTGACCTGAAATTGTCGGTTGTCACATGAACACCCCGGTTCCAATTCTTTCCCAAAATGCTTTTCTCATGTCACCACTTTCCGCGTCCCTACTCTCCTCGTCTGGACACGTATGGTAAGATGGCTTTCCTGATATTGCTTCCTCCTCCATTTTATGTTCTGTATATACTCCCAGATAAACGCCAAACAAAGCGATGGATGTTTTTCGCCATTGCCCACCTAGTCTGAATTTAAATGCTTCATCATCCCAAGGGTCAGAGTCTTTCATGCTAAATCTAAAAGATGCTAAAAATTCGAGAGTCAGTTCATAAACAGAAGGTCTGTTTTATGAAAACAACCGCTTCCACTGAATACTCAATAAATTGTTATATCTTTCGAGCTGTCTAACAGCCGCCAAGGTTTCCTCATCTGCTTGCAAATGCGACTTTTCATCCCTTTGCAAGAGTCTTTGCAACCGGTCACGACACTATCTTTCACGGTTTCCTTCAAAGTGCAAATATAGGTGGTTCATCATCCTGAAATTTTGACAAATAAGTTAAACTATACAACACAAATTCCTGGAGCAGTTTTATGACATTGGTGAAGATCATGGGTTTCACAAGACATAACACCCAAACCATTTAACTCATGTTTAAAAATAGTTAAAAACTTGACATCCAAGCAAAAGTTTGTCAAACATGGGGGTGCGCATTATGAAGAATACTAAAGGAATACATACTAATAACTAATAACTAACTAATCATATTAATTAACACTAATCAACTTCAAGAAGAAATATGAACAAGAAGGTTTAAGGCATTCATCATTCCATAATACGTTTAAGTACAAGTCTTTATATATAATTGCTAGGATTTCGGTTGTTTAGAGACCTAATCACCTAACTACATGTAAATGACCATCATAATCATAGGAATTAGTATACTAATCTCTTGATCAATACTCTTGAAAGAAACCTTGAAAATGTGAAAGAAACTTTGAAAAAATGGAGAAAAATGAAGAGGATACGACCTTGCAGAAGATGAGTTCGGTTTTTAACATGCACAATTGATGGGGAACAAGACAAAAGGCTGAAAAAAGTCAGATTGTGTCATTGTTTGTCAAACGGGGGGCGTGCCTATATAGGCGCGGGGGCGTGTTCCCCTTATGCAGTTTTGTTTCAGTCTTTTGTTGTTCTGTTTTTTAGTTTCGCGCGTTACGTAATTTACCTGGTTAAGTTTTGTCGTATCCAAATCATCAAAAAAGCAACAAAATTAGTCCTAGAATCCATTAAAACAAGCAAAACAACAAATACATTTTCCTAGTTCCTATGGTTACATAATACGTTAAAAGACGAGAATCTGAAACTGCAAAACCAGACTCCTTAACGCGTACTAGCGCACATAACACATCGCAAAATGCTTCTAGAAGAAGCCTCCACACATTTCATGTGGGAGGTTCGGGATGGGATAGTGTGAAGTGCGGTTGCTAAGTTCCGCGAGCTGACGGTTGATATAAACGAGTTCCTCACCCATTTCTTGAACTTTTTGGATAAGTTTAGTTAAGCGTTGAGATGTGGTGAGGTTCATCTCAGTCAATTTCTTGATTAGCTTGTGAAGCTTGAAGAAGTATTCTTGAGTTGTCGGTTCCCGTGTTTCAGAACACGGTTTCTTTGCAGGATTCGAACTAGAGTTTCTTGACTTGATTCTTTCGTCTTTTCAGGTTTTTTTAAGCAGAAATGGATGTGATGAAAGGTTAGAACAAGTGTGGTATTTATACACAAGTTGTGAAAGGTGGTCACGGGGGCGTGCTTGGCTAGGCACGACCCCGTGTTTGTCAGAAACCGTCTTAAATTCAACCTGCAACGTACCAGAGTCGTCAGCGAAGATCGTGGAAATATTTTTTGTCAGAGGCACGGGGGCGTGTTTAGTGGGGCATGGCCCCGTGCTTGTGCTTGTGTGTCCTACAAGAAGTTAAAAATTTTAATAAAATCTATGTACAAGTGTCGTGTTTCAGTTTCGGGTCTTCGGCGCGACCCTTCCCCGCACTTAGTTTTTGTCGGGGCGGAGGTGTAATTCCTCCGAGAAAATCTTGGTTGGTCCATCGTTATACGGTTTTAAACGATGTCCATTTACTTTGAAACTTAAACTATCGTGGTTTCGATATTAATTGCACCATTCGGAAACACATTTTTAATCTTGTAAGGTCTAGACCAACGTGATTTCAGCTTTCCGGAAAACAGACGTAAACGAGAGTTATACAGCAAGACACGTTGTTCCACATGAAAACGTTTAGTGTTCTTTAATCGAGAGTCATGAAATTTCCTTGTCTTTTCCTTGTAAACCCTTGTGTTTTCGTATGCTTGTTCTCTCAGTTCCTTTAGTTCATGGATTTCTAGAAAGCGATTCTTTCCTACAAGGCCTTGGTCTAGGTTTGCTGCTTTGAGTGCCCAATAGGCTTTGTGTTCCAGTTCCACAGGTAGATGACACGACTTTCCATAAACGAGTTTCAACGGTGTTGTGCTAATGGGAGTCTTATAGGCTGTTCAAAAAGCCCATAATGCATCATCTAGCTTGGTAGACCAATCCTTGTGATTTTGTCCTACGGTTTTCTCAAGGATCATTTGATACCTCGATTAGTAACTTCAGCTTGCCCATTCACTTGCGGATGATAGGCAGTTGTAAACCGATGGTTCACTCCATAACGAGTCATTGCTCTATCGAGCTGGTTGTTACAGAAATGGGTTCCTTGATCACTAATCAAAGCCTTGGGGGTACCAAAACGAGAGAATAATTTCTTAAGGAATCTAATAACGTTTCTTGCATCATTGGTAGGTAGGGCTTGAGCTTCAGCCTATTTTGAGACATAATCGACTGCTACCAAGATGTATCGATTGCCAAATGACACCGGGGAATGCCCCATGAAATCAATACCCCATACATCAAATACCTCATATACTTGAATGGGTTTCTGAGGCATCTCATCCCATGTCGAGATGTTGGTTGCTCTTTGACATGCATTACAGGTGTGTACCATGTTCTGAGCATCCTTGAAAATTGTGGGCCAATAGAATCCAGAGTCAAAGACCTTCTTGGCTGTTAGGGTTGCTCCATGGTGTCCTCCTATGGGTCCTTTATGACAGTGTCTTAAGATCTGTTCTGCTTCACTTCCGTATACGCATCTTCGAATGAGTTGGTCTGCACTGATTCTAAATAGATACGGGTCTTCTCAATAGTAATGCTTAATGTCAGTAAAGAATTTCTTCTTTTACTGATAAGTCATTCCTTTAAGTAGGATCCCACTTGCCAAGTAGTTCGTGAAATCGGCAAACCAAGAATGTTCATCGATTGAGGATTGGATGTTCATAAGGAATTCGTGAGGAAAATTATCGTTTATTTTGAATTCCTCGGTTCGTGAAGGGTTTGAATCTTCAAGACGAGAGAGATGATCGGCTGCTAGATTTTCCGCTCCTTTCTTGTCACGAATTTCAATGTCGAATTTTTGAAGAAAAAATATCCATCGTATCAATCTCGGCTTTGCATATTATTTGTTGAAAAGATAACGAAGGGCTGCATGATCGGTGTAAACGATTGTTTTTGAAAGAATCAGATACAAGCGGAATTTGTCGAATGCGAAAACTACCGCAAGAAGTTCTTTCTCGGTGGTGGTGTAGTTTCCTTGTGCGTCGTTTAGGGTTTTGCTCGCATAGTGAATTAGGTGGAATTGCTTGTCTCTCCTTTGTCCTAACACGAATCCTACCGCAAAATCGCTTGCATCGCACATGAGTTCAAATGGTAACGTCCAATCAGGGGAAACCATAATTGGAGCGGTGACCAATCTCTCTTTTAACAGATCGAATGCACTGATGCATTCGTTGGAAAACACGAATTGTGCGTCTTTCTCAAGAAGTTGAGTCATTGGTCGTGCGATTTTTGAGAAGTCTTTGATGAAACGACAATAGAATCCTGCATGACCTAGGAAGCTTCTAATTTCCTTCACGGTTATGGGATGTGGTAGTTTGGAAATAGTGTCGACTTTGGCTTGATCAACTTCAAGGCCTGCTCGAGAGATCTTATGTCCCAACACTATTCCTTCAGTAACCATGAAGTGGCACTTTTCCCAATTTAAAACAAGGTTAGAATCCTCATATCTAACCAGCATCTTTTTCAGGTTTTCAAGACATTGTTCAAATGAGTTTCCAACGACGGAGAAATCATCCATGAAAACTTCCATTGAGTGTTCAATCATGTCATGAAAAATTGCTACCATGCATCTTTGAAATGTAGCAGGGGCATTACACAATCCAAAAGGCATTCATCGATATGCAAAAGTGCCATATGGACAAGTGAATGTCGTTTTCTCTTGATCTTCGGGAGCAATGGGAATTTGAAAATACCCTAAGAAACCATCGAGGAAACAATAGAACATTTTTCCAGATAGTCTCTCGAGCATTTGGTCAATGAAAGGTAGAGGGAAGTGATCCTTCCTTGTGACGTCATTGAGTTTGCGATAGTCGATGCAAACTCTCCATCCTGTAACTGTACGAGTTGGAATAAGCTCATTCTTCTTGTTAGTTACCACATTCATTCCTCCTTTCTTTGGAACAACTTGGACGGGACTGACCCAAGGCGAATCAGAAATAGGGAAAATCAAACTGGCATCTAGCAGTTTGATTACTTCTTTCTTCACCACCTCTTGCATGCTCGGATTTAAACCTCTTTGAGGTTGAATGATGGATTTGAAGTTTTCCTCCATTAATATTTTATGAGTGCAAATGGATGGACTGATTCCCTTGATGTCCATGATTTTCCCTGCAATTGCTCGTTTATGTGCTTTCAGCACATTGAGCAACTTGTTCTTCTCATCATTTGATAAGGCGGATGAGGTTATGACAGGAAGTTGAGAGGTGTTTTCAAGAAAAGTGTATTCGAGATGAGATGGAAGTTCTTTGAGTTCTAAAGCCGGAGGGTCTTTGATAGAAGGTTTGGCTTTAGGTTCTAATTCTTGATCGATGATCTCAAATGCTTCTTGATAAGATGATGTTTCATCAACTTCAAGTTCTGGAATGATTTGGTTCTCACAAATAGGTTCGGTGGTTTGGACTTCTATTAATTGAGTATTGCAAGCTTCAATTTGACGAGTGTTCTTCAGATGACAGCTTATGATTGAGTCGCAAACATCAATATAATAGAGTGAATCATCATGATGTTGAGAATGTTTCATGGATTGTCCTATGTCGAATATCACCTCCTCCTCATCCACTCTGAGTGTGAGTTTGCCGGTGCAAATATCAATGAGGGCTCGAGCGGTTGCTAAGAAAGGTCGACCTAGGATGAGAGGAACATTCTTATCCTCATCCATGTCTAGGATCACAAAATCAACGGGAAATATGAACATTGTCAATTTTAACTAAGAGATTCTCAACAATGCCCCTCGGATATTTGATAGAACGGTCAGCTAATTGGATGCTTATACGGATAGGTCTAGGTTCAACTAAGTTTAATTTTTCGAAAACCGCATAAGGCATAAGGTTAATGCTAGCACCTAAGTCGGCTAACGCATTGCTGATATTTCCTATTAGGTGGTGAAACTCCCTGGATCACTCATCTTTTAAGGTAGTTTGTTTTGAAGAACTGCTGAGCATTCCTCATTCAAAACTACGTGGGATAACTCTTCCAGTTTCTTCTTGTTTGACAGTACACCCCTTAAAAATTTTGCATAATTTGGCATTTGGGCTAAGGCTTCCACCAATGGCAGATTGATGTGAAGTTGCTTGAACAACCCCAGGAATTTGCCATATTGTGCCTCCATTCGTTGTTGTCTCAAACGACCGGGATATGGAGGTGGTGGAACATAGGGTGGCGGTGGTATGTATTTCTTGGCTGGTTCTTCAACAACAACAGGTTGCTTTTGCTTGTCTCTTGCATTACTCAGAGTTTCGAGTTCTGTTTCTTCAAGGATGGGCTGTAATTCAGGTGCGTCACCTTGAGTGGTTTTGCCACTCCTTGTGGTGATGGCTTTGACTTGAGCATTAGGGTTTGTCACAGTGTTGCTAGGCAAAGCATCTTGGGGTCTTGCAGATAGTTGTTGTGCTATCTGACCTACTTGGTTTTCAATGGTTTGCAATGATGCTTTGTTGCTTTTGATGTCAGCCTCGTTTCTTTGGAACCTCTCCTCATTTCTTCGATCAGATTTTTGGATGTATCATCTGTGGCTTGTGTGGTTAACAACAATTGCTATAATAAGTCTTCCATCGATGATGCTCCACGGTTTGATTACTACTACTTGTACCTTGGTATGGTGGCTTCTGTTGTTGGTAGGGTGGCCTACGGTTGAATCCAGATGATAACTGGTTGTGTTAGGACCGTGTACGCATGGAGTACTAATGATTCTTCGTTATACCGGATCAAATAGTGCAGAATCCTATTTGATTGGCAATCCAATCAGGGAGAACAAAATCAAGATCAATCCTAACGATTAGAAAACGTTAAGAATGGAATAGGAATGATCTGAGACGTTCTATGAACTTGGAATGGACGATCTGGACGTTCTGGGTCGACTAGGGTTTCAAGTATTCGAAGTGTTACGTTTTTCCACGAATTAAGTGGTATTTATAGGTTACAGCTATCAGTCGTACGACTGAGTCAGGCGACTGGCTCAGTCATGCGACTGAGTCATACGATTGGTTCATTCGGACGACTGAGTCAGTCTTATGACTCAATCGTACGATTGACTCAATCTCTGATTCAATCGTGTGACTGGTCCATTCGCATGGTCCAGTCGTGCGACTAATCAGATAACTTAGTTAAACACATTCATGAACCTTAATGGTTTAGAACTATGTCTAACAACTGTAAACCTATATAACATTGTCATATGTGTGTGTAACAATAAACAATATAGATAGATATATCATTAAACAACCAATACACATATATAGAAGAGATTCTCATTATATTGATTAAACATTACATATGTGTTACAAGAAGAAGTTCTATTACATTTAAGTTCACTAGACTAGAACTGGGGACATGTGTACCAACAAACTCCCCCTTGGACCTAGTTCTATCTAGACTTTGACTTCTTCTTGAACTCTTCAAATCTCTTCAGTCTCTCCTCTTTAGAAACCCCAGCATGGATATTAAGTGCGAAGCATAGACGTATGATATGCTGAAACTGTAGTGCTTGCACTATATCCTGCGTGTCAAAAAACAGTGGCCACTTGTACAGCGTATAAACATCGGACGCTGACAAGTTTATTAGCCACATAGGGTCAAACACCCTTATTGTGTCCATCGACCCGTCCTTCTCCAAAACAATGACTGCCTCTCCTGAGCGTCAGTCATAGTACCACCACTTAAAGTGTGGGGTAAAGTCCTGTGGCATCTCCCTCAGTGGAATTCGGGACATTGTGCGCGAAGGTCGCCACTTCAGGACTATCTTCGGTTGACCAGTAATGGGACTCACTTCAGACCTTCTGATGTAACGTGTGGCCTGCTGTGGTCTGAAGTTGACCCATCTAGTCCTATACTCCCTTTTCAGGGCAGCCTCAAACCAGCCTGACATTTTCTTCGGATCAGCATATAATAGCTTCAGGCGCGCCAGCTGGTTGAGCTCAAAACCAGGGAGAGTCTTCAGATCGTGAGGGAATCTGAAGTACTCTATTCCCCTCTCTCTCTTCACAGCATAAACCCCAAGATCCTCAAAGTGAGCCCATGCTATAATCTTCCCTGACACCTTCATGTTTTTTTGACTTTGTAGAGTTTGGTGTAGGTACTCTGTGTCGCTGTAGCACGTTGGGCTCGGACCTCGGCGAAGCAAGCCGCCCATTCAGCCTTTCGAATATCGACTTCAGCGTTCGAGGCTTGGGCTTGACTTGTTGAGGCTTCTGCTCCTTTCTCCTTATCGCTGAGTTTATCCAGAATGTCACTGTCAAGGTTGTTTACCAAATCTGGAAACACGTTTCCCTCTTGATCAGTGTATTCTGGATAGTGCTGATCTGTGATGTCTTCAATTTCGATTTCTTCAACATCGTTGAGCTCGTCATCATCAGCATCATCAGAAATTGGAGCATCCTTAACAATTTCGTCTGGATTCAGATGAAATATCTCAGCAAGCTGCTCATCAGTAAGGTCGTGAATAATTTCTCCTTCTTCAGGAGTATAACTCACTGACCTTCTGACGATCCCCTGCAGATCAAGAATCATTATGAGTTGAGTCTTGACCTGTTGGAGGGGAGCAACATCATGCTCATCTTGCTGAAATCCCTTATCTGTTTAAGATCAACATGTAGAGTAGCAAACATTAGTATAAACTCGAATTAATTAAACATTAATCATTAAATATTTACAAGAGTTTCATATAAGTCAAAATATGAATCAAGTACAAAAGCTTTAGAAATAAAACATCTAATCAGTACTTTTGTCTTGGATCATTTCTGGATCTCCAGCAGAAGGGGAGGGAGGTGGTGCAGCAGTTGATGCTCCCTGGTCTTGTCTTTTCTTGGTTCGTTGCTCATGACCAGAGGCAGAGGTAGATGCATCAGCGTCCCCTTCATCATCATCATCATCTTTATCTTCATCATCACCTTCCTCGTCATCATCATCACTATCATCATCTTCATCATCCTCCTCTTCATCATCACCTTCACCTTCTCCTATCTTGAGGGGCTCACTCTGAGTGCTTTTCAGCTTTAGCAATAGAGTCTTGTGAGCCGCCTCCAGCTTCCCCATCTTCTCATCAGTCTCAGCCTCGTGTTGAAGCAAGCCTGTGATCTGATCAGTCTGTGCAGTGATCAACTGGGCTTGTGAAGATGTCAACTCCCTCAGTCTCTCAATCTCAGCTGTTTGTGTAGAACTTTGCTCTTGCAGCTGTAGAATCTGAGCAGACTTGGCCTTGTCGGAGGCTAGCAACTGGAGCACCATGCTGTTCAGTGCAGCAAGTTGCTCAACCACAGAGACAGGTGGAATGGATGAGCTAGAGGGTGCAGATGAGGGTTGTGTTTGGTGAGTGGTGGTGGTTGTGGTGGCTGTGGTGAATATGGGAGGCGGTGGGAATGAAGTAGAAGGTGGTACAGTGGTGGTGGTGGTGGGAGTGTGAGATGTAGGGATAGTGGTGGTGGTTTGAGGTGCTTGGGATGGAGTGGATGAGGTGGCTGTGGTAGTAGGTGGTGTAGAGGTAGTGGATGTGGTGGTGGTAGTGAGCAGATTAAGCCTTCGGCGTTTCGGCTTCACCCCATGAGGCCGAGCCATATGTTTCCTCCGCGTCCCCCTTGACACGGAGGCTCCCCTCGGTTGCCGGGAGAGGTTGGGGTGTAAGATGGATCAGCTGGAGAGCTCCCAGACTCTCCTGGCCGTCCACCAACCGCTCGTATTCCCTGCTCAGTGGCCACTACCCGACTGCCCACAGTCTGGGTAAGTGGCACATCATCAGAATCCTCCTCTTCTTGCACATCAAAATCAGGATGAATCGGAGCTGGTTCTGGTCCTCCCTGACCAACTCCCCCTTGATCAGTACCATCATCGTCGTCGTCGGAGTCATCAGAGGGAAAAGCAATCGGCTCGACATCCGAGTCACTATCATCGTGACGCCACTTTCTCCTAGCTGGCGCCACGTAATCCTCACGGGCCAAATGCCCAAACAAACTCCTCACCGGGTGCTTGACCTGCTTGCCCCGGTATACTTTCATCCTTCCCAATGTAGTGTCGTCCATGATCTCCAGGACGACAGCATCATCTTTAGCTTTTAGGAGCTGGGGGAGCTTCTGGTCTATAATCATTTGCAGGAAGCGAGGATACATGCAGAAGCTTTCCTTCCCCTTGGTTTCGATGTTTTCCACCAAATAGGTGAAAATCATCCGTGAAAAGCTGAATGGGAGGTTCAGCACCAGTGCAACATATGCACTCTGCATCTGCTCAGAAAGCTCATCAAAGCCTCCCTTCCTCGAGGCAATGCAACGTAGAAGCACATGGGCCAAATACTTGAATTGGGGGCACAAGTTGCTTTTGTTAAGCATCCCCGAGTTGATGTCCCCCGAGTATTTTGCCCTCATAAAACAACCTCAGACAGTAAGGGAATGCAATCTAATCGGGTGTTCTGCATCATCCCCAAGCTCCAATACCGTCCGTATATCCTCCTCAGATAGCTCGATATCTTGTCCAAAGATAGAGCTTCTAATAGTATATGGCTCCCTGGATCTGTCGACCACAGCATGTTCCCAAAACGCCTGCTGTATCGACCTGTATGGTGTACACTGTGTAGAGATCGCTCGGAATATCCTTGATCTTCTCAAAAATGTGATAATGCCCGAAAACTCGGCGGCATTTATGGAGGTCAAGTCCACATGAGCACAAATGTTGTGCTTCGTGCTCATAATCCATCGACTTGCCATCTGTCACACAATGTAAGCAACGTTAGTGCATCAAGAAGATAGCAAATTTAAAGTCAATGAGCTTTACACCTTGGTTAAGTCGGGTGACTGAGCTACCGAATGAACACAATCGTGCGACGAGTAGAACGACTGAGCTTTATATGAGTAATTGATTCATACGGGCGACTAAGTCAAGCGAATGAACCTAGTCGTGCGATTGAATCATTCGTCCATCTCAGTCGGGCGATTGGAGTTCATCAGTGTGTCCAGTCGCCTACTCGACGGTTTGTCAATTCAAATTTGTATTTTGAGCCATACTTGATGTTAAACGTCGAAAGTTGGCTCATTAGACTCAGAAATGACCGATGAAGCATATTTTAACTTTTGTTTGAACGTTTAGATCAGTTTTGATTGTCTATTTGGTCATTAAACTTGCGGTTACTGTTGGGTCAGAATTCACGTGATTCTCGAAGTCATTTAACAGTTTCAACGATGAAACACCACGAAGATTACCTGTTTAACCACAAATGAGTGTTATAACACACCAATAGGAGATAAAAATGAATCAAAAGAAATTTGGACAGCGGTTCTTTAGGTCGTGCGAATAAAGGGGGCGATTTAGGTGAATGAACGACTGATGATGATTCGGCCTGTATTTATACTAGGGCAAATCCAGTCGGGCGACTGAGCCTAGTCACTTTGGTCAGTCGGGCGACTGAGCCTAGCCGCATTGGTCAGTCGGGCGACTGAGTCTCAGTCGTATGATTAACCCAGTCGTTCATCTCCAATCGGGCGATTGGAGTTCATCCAAATGACTGTTACAGTCGGTCACCTTCAATCGTTCGATTGGATTCATTCGCACTGCCCATTCGTACGACTTGACTCATACGTGTGTGGACGACTGGACCATACTTATGGTCAGTCGTGCGACTGGGTCATCCTGATCATCTTTTAACCTTGTTACCATAACGACATTTAGTTCCATTTAATAGTAGATAAAACGTTATGGACAAGTTGATCATCTCAGACATGACCATTTTAATAAGACAGTTTGATCACCTCAGACGTGATCCATTTTAATAAAACAGTTTGATCACCTCAGACGTAATCCATTTATCCACCTGATCACCTCAGACGTGATCCATTTATCCACCCGATCACCTCAGACGTGATCCATTTAACCTTTCAGAAACAATTTGTTTAAGTAAACGTTAAGCACATTTGGTGACGTTTAGTGGATAACAATACACACAGTCCGACATTGACACATTATACTAAAAAATTGAAAAATCTTAAAACTACGAATAGAATGAACATGTTTTTGTGATTTTTGTTAGGGCAGGTTTGTATAGCCTATTAGCATTGTCATTATAGCAGGAACAGACTCATTTGGAATCAGACAGGCATATACACCATTACTTGGAACCTTTGATTAGTATTTAACTTTACACACTTGCATATCACAGCTTTCTCACTTATCTAAGACTTCTAAGATCTAACTGGGAATCATGCTTGATATGATACGTAACGTACTTTGATTATCAACTTCAGTCAGTGCATACACGACGATTGTCAGTATACTTGTCCACTTAAATCCATACACAGACTTTTGACACGCATTGGTAACGAATTAAGTTATATTATTTCAACCAACATTTGTGGATCCCAAGCTTATATGGTAATCAGTATTCCTTAGAGGACTTTCGAGCGGTCTATAGGTATTTTGACAAGAAGAAACTATGCTTAGAGCTTTCAAAGAGAAGCCAAACCTCAGGTCAGTGCCATCACACAGCAGAGAGGCGGCAAACAACAATGAATTCTAGAATATGTAGGTTATGCTTATCCTCAGGTCAGTGCCATCGCACAGCAGAGAGGCACACAACCTATCTCCTTGTTAGAGCATTTCTTATTTTTCTTTTTCACATAACGCACCAATAACATTTTGTTATCAGTATGATTGCGCTTGTATTCATTTTTTTCTTTTGCTCTTTTTGCAGTCACACGCTCACCTTTGGTGGCGTTTATTTACTCGTTATCCCTTATCGGAAATGGCTGATTGTGTTAACCAGTGATAAGATGGGAACTCACAGTTGATTGAACCGTTTAGTTTAGATTAAGTTTACCAATGACGTCTACTCGTCTATTGTGTTGAATCTACCGGCACAACGTATAGTGAACTAACACCTCCCTAGATCAACTTTCTCCGTGTAGTTACAATACCAACCAAGCGTACTATCATCTTCCCATTTTGTTAGACTTAGACTTCTCGGATTTATAATTTTTATGTGATTTAATTAACTTTGCAGAACCGAAAATCCTTTTGGTGTTCCAAGTAACTTGATGCCTGTGTACTATCATTTTCCATAATTTATCGAGTCACATTTCCAGTTTAGATGTCTATGCCTTTTCAGCTTTACTTACCTTCCCCTTTTTTTTATGTAAATGACATACTGAAATAATAAATCTCCCCCTAAAATTCTAAAACAGAAAATATTTTTGTGTTTTTGGGTTTTTATAACGCAAGGAAGTTAAAAAAATGAAAATAAAAGAAATAAAAAGAATTCAAAAGACTGTGTCGGACTATGTATCTGTTTCTTCCGCAATCACATCACTTTTCTTTTTAACGCCGTTGACCTCTAGCAGATAGAAAAATCTAGGTTTATCAAATGGTTTGGTGTAGAGGTCAGCGCGCTGAAAATCCGTGTTAATTTTAATCACATCAATCAATTGTTTTTCATAGCAATCGCGTATGAAATGATATTTAATGCCGATGTGTTTGGTTTTCGGATGTTGAACAGGATTTTTAGTAACAGCTATGGCAGCAGAATTATCAACATAAATAGGGGTGTTAGAAAATTGCAAACCGTAGTCGCGCATTTGCTGTTGGATCCAGATAATCTGAGAGCAGCAACTTGCAGCAGCAACATATTCAGCTTCACAGGTTGATAAAGCAACCGAGGTCTGCTTCTTGCATTGCCACGTGACTAATCGCCTTCCAAAGAACTGACACCCTGCTGATGTAGACTTGAAGTTCATCTTGCAGCCACCATAGTCTGAATCGCTGTATGCTGTAAGCTCAAAGTCATCATCATGAGGATACCACAACCCCAGTGTTGGAGTACCCTTCAGATAACGTAAAATCCTTTTCACCCCAATCAGGTGATTCACTTTTGGCTTCGCTTGATATCTAGAACATAAACATGTTGCATACATAATATCTGGACGCGAGGCAGTGAGGTACATAAGAGATCCGATCATCCCACGATACATAGTGGCATCCACTAAATCCCCATTCTCATCAGGAGCCACATCATGATTTGTGGCGAGAGGGGTACCGGCTGTAGAAACATTCTCCATATCAAACCGACTCAGAATAACGCTGACATACTTGGTCTGATGTAGGAAAATACCGGTTGGTGTTTGATCCACCTGTAATCCTAGGAAGAACTTCATTTCTCCCATGGCACTCATTTCGAACTCTGCCTTCATCACAGATTCGAACTCTTTGCACAATGCTTCATTCCTAGACCCAAAGATGATGTCATCCACATAGATCTGCACCATAAGCAAATCACCATCCTTTTCCTTGATGAATAATGTACAGTCAATTACACCCCTGCGAAAACCGTGTTTCAACAGATGGGTGGAGAGTTTCTCATACCAAGCACGAGGAGCTTGATGTAGCCCATACAGAGCCTTATCCAGCTTGTAGACTCTGTCCCGATGATACGGATCCTCAAATCCTTCGGGTTGACTGACATAGACCTCTTCACGGATTTCCCCATGAAGGAATGCACTCTTCACATCCAACTGATAGACTTTTATCTTCATAAACGATGCATAGGCAAGGAAGATCCGAATTGCTTCCATTCTTGCCACTGGTGCAAACACTTCATTGTAGTCGATCCCCTCGACTTGTCTAAATCCCTGAACAACCAAGCGTGCCTTGTTTCTGATAACAACACCTTGGTCATCCTTTTTGCACTTTAGTGCCCATTTGGTACCAATCACTTTAACTCCTTTTGGCCTGTCAACGAGGGTCCAGACTCCAAGTTTCTTGAACTGGAGTAGCTCTTCTTGCATAGCATTGACCCAGGCCTCATCTTTCAGGGCGTCACTGACGTATTTAGGCTCGATTTGTGAAACAAAACATGAGTAAGCCCCGTCATTGACATAACCCTTCTCCATGACCGCAGCATAATCAGCAGAGTACAGCTGATTTCGCGTCTGCACACCGGATTGAATATCCCCAATGATAGCCGTGGGGGGATGATTCACACTGATCCTAGTCACTGGTGTGGAAGGAACCACAACATCAGAGTCAAGATTGGTAACTACAGGTTCAGTATCCGGATTTCCCAATGCTGGTTCAGCAGCTGATGACCCACTTTGTTGATTAACATTGTGATCAGGGTCTGGTTCAGCTGCTTCTTCATCACCTGATGAGTCATCACTCTCGTCTTGAGCAGGAGTCGAAGAACTTGAGGCACCGCTTGCAGGTGTGATGTTACTTGAGTCCAGATTCAGTGTGTTGAGTACATCATACATCATCTGGGTAGTAACTTCATCATCTGACTCAACCTGAGGAAGATTAAAGGATTTGAAAAAGCCATCATAATCGAAGAATGACGATGGACCTTTTCCAGCAGGGGGGTGGTGTATCTCTGAACATCTACGTTGCACCACACTTCTACCTGACCTGTCGAATTATTGTAAACTCGTTTGTCTGGTATGCTGTATCCTAAGAATATTCCTTGATCAGCTTTCTCACTGAACTTGCCATCCTGAGTCTTCTTCAACAGTATACAAGGAGCTCCAAAAGGTTCCAGATACTCCAAGTTAGGCTTGCGCTGCTGAAGCAACTCATAGCAAGTCTTGCCATGCCTTTTGACTACTAACACACGGTTAAGTGTGTAGCAAGCATTGGCAACCGTCTCATTCCAGAACTGGACCGGAAGCTTAGAATCAGCTAACATGGTTCGTGCAGTCTCGATCAAGCTTCGATTCTTTCGTTCTGCAACTCCATTCATCTGTGGCGTGTATGCTGAAGTGAACTGATGAACAATCCCCTTTTCCTTGCAGAAAGCATCCATCCACTGATTCTTGAACTCGGTGCCATTGTCAGAACGAATCCTCCTTACCTTTAGGTTGTAGAGTGACTCCAGTGTTGTGACGAGTACCTTGAATGATTCAAATGTTTCTGATTTAGCTTTCAGAAACATCACCCAGGTGAATCTTGAGTAGTCATCTGTGACTACAAAGCAGTACCATTCTCCTGCGATACTTTTTGTGCTAACTGGACCAAAGAGATCCATGTGTAGCAACTCCAGGGGCATCTCTATAGAATTAACTTGCTTGGTCTTGTGAGATTTCCTGGTCTGCTTGCCTTTCTTGCATGAGACACAGAAATCAGGAAGCTGGAAGTTCTTGACAGGAACTCCATCAACTAAGTTATTATGAATCAGATGATTCATCTTCCTATGATTAATGTGTCCCATTCTTCTGTGCCACGAAATGGAGTCCTTCTCTGTAGCTTTAGATAAGAAACATTGAACAGTAGAAGAACTAGTAGAAGCATTAGACATATCTAGAACATATAAGTCATTATATCTAGATGCTGACATTAATACCTGCTCCTCTGGAATATCCATTTCTTTCTTCAGAATGTAACATTTGCGATTATCAAACATGACTTTGAATCCCTTGTCACAAATCTGAGACACAGAAAGCAGATTGTTTTCTAACTGCTGAACAAAGTTGACTTTGTCGAACTTTACCTTTTCATTACCTACTTCTCCTTGAGCAGTAATGTATCCTCCTTTGTTACCAGCAAAGGAAACGTGTCCCCCTTTAATTTGTTTGACATTGAAAAGGAGGGACCTATTTCCCGTCATGTGCCTGGAAGCTCCGCTATCTACGATCCATGTATTTAAAGACGCACTATAGCGGACAACCTGCACATAAGAGAAAATAATCAGTTAAGGTGGGGGACCCAAGCCTTGACTGGCTTGGCCTTCCCAGAGGAATCAACCATCATGAATTCGACCCACTGGCCTTTATCAGTGGATGGAATTTCAACGTTCAACTTGTCCTTACTTTCAGACTCATCAGTTGTTTTGGCTTTCCACAAACCATCCCTGTGAAAGGATTGTTTGTGGTAAACCTTAGACTGATTCACAGTTTGAGCATATGGTTTAGATTCAGAAACAGATCTCGCCGCTGGTATCACAGACTTATCAGTGACTTGTTTGTGTTGCCTTTGGCGTGGAGGAGACAAAAACGACCGAGAAGGTGTTTTAGACCTAGTAGGTGTTTTCGATCTAATAGGAGTCTTAGATCGTTGTTTTGAATCTAAATTAACTTTGTTGTTCAGCTCCACCTTAATTCTTGGAGTCTGATAGCGAGGACAATGTGTTGAAATATGACCGCGCTGTCCACAAGTATAGCAGGATCTCCATTCATCGGGGCTAGAAGATCTTTGTGGGGAGGTGAGTAGACCTCAGGAATGGGCTTTTTGGTCTCAGTCTTTGAACATTCACCTTCTTTGACAAACTTAACTTGTTTAACATTTGGTTTATTTGTCTATGTGGCTGAATATTATCTCTTTTAACTGATTTAACGTGAGTGGTTTTAGACATCTTGGATTGTGTGTTATTAGACTTTGAATCCAACCCAAGAGATGTTTGGACATTCTCTTCCACCCGTTTCTCAGCAGTAACATTGCTCGATGCTGAGGTTTTCTGATCATCATCCGAAGAAGCAGATTTAACTGCTGTGTCCGGATCACTAACCAAAGGAGTTGTCACCACATGATCCTTAATTGGATTATTATTTATTGGACGTTGTTTAGTGTTCAACAGGAACTCATGTGGTGGTGGAACAACCTTGTAACCCAAGCCCTCCCCATTGTTGCGTTCTTTAACCAAGTTTTTCAAAATGTGCGAGGAACTCGCTAAACTATGTAGTTTTTGTTTCAAAGACTCATTTTCTACTTGTAAAACAGCTTTGTCTTTTTTAGTCTTTTCAATGGTCTTTAAGTAGAATTTAATGTCATTTTCTTGGTAAACACAACAACTTCAGTTTCCTTTAATTGTTTATTTAAAGCATCGATTTTTTCCTTATAACTGCTCTCATTCTGTTTTAACACCCGATTAGCTTCTGAGCACAGTTTCAAGTCATTTACTAAGTTATCATTGTGTTCTAATAACCTAGCAAATTTTAAGTCAATGCTTTCTCTAAATTTATCACAATCAGCACAAGCATGTTTAGCGAATAATTCATCCTTAGATTGTACCTGTGCACCTGTGGACGTTCCAGCCATGAAAGCATTCTGAGACGTAGGTTGAGCTTCAGATTCTGAATTCAGCTCATTCTTGACAATTTCATTCACTGCATCAAACGTCTCTTCCAAGTCAGCAGTATCAACATCAGCTGAGCTCTCCCCCTCACTCGCTGAGTCTTCGTTCAAGTCTTCCACAGAAGCTATGTTCGCTTCACCATCAGATAAGAATCGAAAGGACCAGTCCTGTCCTTCATCTCCTTGTGCTACCATAGCTTTAGAATCATTTCCTGTGGATGCTGGCTTCTTGTCTTTATCTTGCCTATTGAACGAGGAGAATGGATTCCCGTTCCCAGTTTTTTTAGGCTTCACGCATTCTCTTTTGAAATGACCCTTTTCTCCACAGTTGAAACATGTGACTTTTGACTTGTCAAAACCAAAGGTTGTATCTTTAGTAGCCACGAGATTCTGCCCTGTTTTCTTCACAAACTTCTTGGCTCTCCGGACAGCACTTGCAAGAGCCCACATGATATCCATCCTTTCAAGCTCGTTTTCATCTACTTGCTCGTAGTCTTCATCGGCAAGGTGGCAATTTCCAATCTTACCCGCCACCAGACCATCATAAGAGTG
This sequence comes from Flaveria linearis, assembly GCA_024085815.1. Taxonomy (NCBI): domain Eukaryota; kingdom Viridiplantae; phylum Streptophyta; class Magnoliopsida; order Asterales; family Asteraceae; genus Flaveria; species Flaveria linearis. The sequence goes on from CM044011.1 coordinate 42,760,450, forward strand.
CACAACTGCAGCAAGTAGATCCATGTGCTCTTTAGCAACCTCCACTGTTACTTTTCCCAAATTTTCTGTCATCAAGTTAGCAGATTGAGTAACAATTGGACTTTGTAGAACCCCAGAAGCACCATGAGACTCATTTGTAGATGATGAGCCTTGATTCGTAGATGACAATGCATTGGACACAAATGCTATTTGCAGAGGTGCTCCAGAAGACTTTGCAGCAGGAGTGGAAGTAGGAGTTACATTGTAGAGTGATGGGTCTTGTGTATACGCTCCTCTTTTCGTCCTGTACTTGTGACGCACTTCTTCCTCTCTCAGTTTTAGAATAAAATCATTAATATCCAAGGTCTCTAAAACTGAGTTGTGTCGCATAGTGGAAATAAATGAATGCCACTTTTCAGGTAGACCATCTGCCAAGCTTGAAACTTTGTCTTCCATTGACGTCTTTACTCCATGAGTGTGAAGTTCACTCATCAAGTGATAGAAGCGATCGATAATTTCATCCAAGCTTTCATTCCCAATTGCAGAGAAGTTGTCAAATTCCTTCTTCAACGCTTTACCCTTTAGGGACTTTAGAGTAGAATTCCCATCATACCGCTTCTCAAGAGCTTTCATCAACTTTTTACTTTGCTTGTGCTCTGAGTATTGGTGAAAAATGGCCTTGGGAATGGACTGGGTCAAAGGAGCATATGCCTTCTTTTCGGCATTGTAGGCAACCTTCTGTGTATCAGTGAGTCCACTTAAAGTCAAAGGAACACCATCAGCTCCCACGGGCATGTTATAACCAGTCTCAATAGAGTTCCATAAGTTCGGGTCCACTCCATTTAGATGAATCTCAAAACGTTGTCTCCATTGTGGAAATTCATCTATAGTCAATAGCTTAGGTGGCTTGTTATGGTTCCCTATCTCATTTTCCAGTAAAAGCAGGTTTTGTATCCTTGAGTCCTTTCCAGCTGACATTGCAAAGTTTTCTGAGTCCATTATATTATTACTTTAACTTGTGAAAGAATCTGCTAATGCGATTAAGGAGTGCGACTGGGATGCGACCGACACTAGCTGTATGCGATTGGACTCAAACGTACGATTGAACAGACGACTGAGAGACTTAGGCGACTGAACAGACCGAACGACTCGACTGGGCGACAGAACTGTGCGATTGACTCACTCGGGCGATTGGACGAAGCGATTGACTCAATCGGCCGAATGAATGGGCGACTGGACTTCAGTCGTACGATTGAGATAATCGTGCGACTGAGACTGCAGAAATCGAAATTTTTCACACTTTTGACCTAAAAACGTGTTTTGTGACACCAAAGACGGCTGAAAGTCGAAGAACACTGATTTTGCAGAACATGCACACGTAAAACTCGGTTTTGGGCAGAAAGATTGGATCTTTTCGCGAAAAACGTGGACTTTAACAAACACTTGATTGAATCAACGAAGAATCAAGAGCCAAGGCTCTGATACCACTTGTTAGGACCGTGTGCGTACGGAGTACTAACTGATTCTTCGTTATACCAGATCAAATAGTGCGGAATCCTATTTGATTGGCGATCCAATCAGGGAGAACGAAATCAAGATCAATCCTAACGATTAGAAAACGTTAAGAATGGAATAGGAATGATCTGGGACGTTCTATGAACTTGGAATGGACGATCTGGACGTTCTGGGTCGACTAGGGTTTCAAGTATTCGAAGTGTTACGTTTTTCCACGAATTAAGTGGTATTTATAGGTTACAGCTATCAGTCGTACGACTGAGTCAGGCGACTGGCTCAGTCATGCGACTGAGTCATACGATTGGTTCATTCGGACGACTGAGTCAGTCTTATGACTCAATCGTACGATTGACTCAATCTCCTGATTCAATCGTGTGACTGGTCCATTCGCATGGTCCAGTCGTGCGACTGAATCAGATAACTTAGTTAAACACATTCATGAACCTTTAATGGTTTAGAACTATGTCTAACAACTGTAAACCTATATAACATTGTCATATATGTGTGTAACAATAAACAATATAGATAGATATAACATTAAACAACCAATACACATATATAGAAGAGATTCTCATTATATTGATTAAACATTACATATGTGTTACAAGAATAAGTTCTATTACATTTAAGTTCACTAGACTAAAACTGGGGACATGTGTACCAACAAGTTGTTACCAGCTTCTCTGTAATTCGAGTTGCTCCTCCAATTTGAGTTGTTGTTATATGAGATGTTTGGGCCTCCTACGTAGTCAACATCTTCAACCATCATAATGCCATGTGGGCATTCATTAGTCTTGTGTGAATTTCCGCATGTGTTGCATCGTGTTGGAGTCTTTTTAAGTTCGGCTTGCAATTGTTCGAATCGTTTGGTTAGGGCTTCTAACTGGGTTGTGATCAACGTTTCAGAGTCTACTTGATGTTCCTTTAGAATTGATTTTGTTTCTCAAGGGATTGTAAGCAAAGCTCTTCTTAGCTGCTCTCTCCAGGGCTTGGTATGCTTCTGTTGGTGTGACACTTCCGAAATCTCCTCCCGCACTTTGGTCTACAGCTTGTTTGTGTGCTCCGCTAATTGCATCGTAAAAAGTTTGACACTGTAGCCACAGATCAAGTCCGTGATGTGGGCATCTCCGAAGGAGACCTTTGTATCTCTCCCACACTGCGTGTAATGATTCATCATCATGTTGGCGAAAGCTTGTGATGCTGCTTCTCAATTTGGCAGTGCGATCGGGTGGAAAGTATTTCAACAGGAATTGTTCAGCCATTTCCGCCCATGTGGTGATGGAACCAGGCGAAAGTGAATCAAGCCAGTCAATGGCTCAACCGCGAAGTGAAAATGGAAAAAGTCTTAGTCTAATAGCATCATCTGAATAGTTATTGATTTTGAAGGTTGCACAGATACGAAGGAATCGTGAGATGTGAGCGTTAGGGTCTTCGTCTTGAATCCATGAAACTGAACAGAGTTCTCTACGAGTTGGATAATACTAGACTTAATCTCGAAATTGTTGGCTGCTATTGCTGGTTGGACAACACTAGACTCATAACCATCTATTGACGGTGTGGCATAGTGCGTCATCTTCATTTCCTCGTCTTGATTAGCCATGTCTCCTTCGGATGGTGTATCTTCCGAGATGTCTTCTTCGATGATTGTTGCTGCTTGTTGTGGTCTTTCGCATAATCTTTGTCGGAAAAGTCGTTCAGGTTCTGAAAGAGGCGAAACAAGTTCAGGACTAGACGAGTCGGACATACACTAACTTAAGGAAGCATTAACTAACTAAGGCTTACAATGAATCAGGCAAATGTAACTAAACTAACTAAGGCAAACAAACTACAAAATTAAAATAAATTTGAACAAAAATATATTAACAAGATATAAACAGGATAGTCAAAAATTTGGATTGTCTTTCAAACTTACCGTGTGTCTCCGGCAACGGCGCCAAAAACTTGATGCGGTGTGAAAGTATATATATTTTGATAAAGGATTTTCGCACAGATTCAGTTTTAAATGGCTGTTATTACTACTAACTACACACACAAAAGGCAAGTGCACATATCGTGAGGTAATATAGTGATGGTAAGAACCGAGTATCAATCCGTGGACACACTAAGCCTACTCAACAACCTTTATGATTAACTATCAGATTTGATTTTTGTTTAGGAGAATGATAAGTTGCATTGATGTAAATTAGGGTTTTTAGGGTTTTAAAAATAGAAATAAAAAATAAAGTAAAACAAGTTGAAATTTTTGGATTTAAAATCAAAGGATAAAGGCTATCATCCTAATTTGGATTACACTTATGTAACTGTGGTGAGGTAGTGGTGTGATTAAAGATACTGAATAAGGTAATTGTGTTAATGTTTATAAAGATGAGCTGGCGCGATTTCTCGTATATCCGCTCCGTAGTGACTAGGACCACGTCAGGTTGAGATTTACTGCTTAGGTCAAAGCCCTAGTAATGTAGGTGAATCTTTTGTGTCCTTTTCCACATACGATTTCTGAAAATATAACTTAACGTAAGAAGAGAGTTGATCAAGTTCCTTTCCAACATACCATTAATTTTAGAAAACCATAACAGTTACTGTAGATTTCTCATACTAATAAAAGGGAACCCGTAAATAATCAGAAAGTTAAGGTGATATGATTTCTAATAACCATCTCTAGTTAATTAGTCATAGTTTTGTTATGAATAAAAGTTGATCATACGTTTTTCAACCGTGTATGACAATCACAATTACAAATCATAAGTTTATAACCCCCCGTTCAAATGTAGGTGTTACCCATCGAAAGTTTTCCCAAGACCGCCATAGCATTAACATAATATAAATCACACCATTAGTTCATCATAAATTACATAAGTTTCATCCAATTAGGATGATAATAAGAGTTTAGCTCATAATGAGCTTGAACATAACAACACACAACATAGAACATAAATATGAATTCATCGGTGAAATGGAACAATCAAACCGGTGATCCACAATGGATGATGTTTAGACAATCCCGAGCTTCTTCCAAGTGTTGTATGCACCTCCCGAGCCTCCAAATGGTCTTCAAGACTTGATTCCCGAGACAATTCTGCAGAGTATCACCCCACCAAAAGCTCTCCAAAATGTTGATCTTAGGCCTCTATTTATAGGCTTTTCGGAGTGTTTAAGCACGGCCCCGTGCCAAAAAGGCACGGCCCCGTGTTAGTGCAATGCTTACGGAAGTTGGTCGGCTCGTACGTGCAGGAGCTGTCGGGCATGGCCCCGTGTTAAATAGGGCACGACCCCGTGTTGGTGGTGGGCACGACCCCATGCCTTATGGGGCATGGCCACGTGTTCACTTTTAGGGGATAGTACTTTTTGTCCTGTCAGATGTCCAAACACGAGGGTGTGCCAAATTAGCACGGGGGTGTGTTTCAGGCAAGGCATTGGGGCGTGCTTAATGAGGCACGGCCCCATGCTTGGAATTGAAAGCTTGGATTTCTTCAATTTCTTGTCAAATATGCTTCTTTTGTCCATATTGCCCTTTACAACACCTGAAAACACAATTAAACGATTTTTAGTACATAATCATCATTTTATGGAAGATATTAAGGAACAATTGATGTGCTTTTGATAGTATTTTTATGTATAATTTGGAGCACATCAAAGCTACACCAAGCAATGAAGGTCAAAGCTCTCTCCAACCTGAGTCACAAAGGTTTGTGAGTAGCAAAGGGGAAAAATTGACTTCTGAGTAGATTGAGGAGGAGGAGAGAGAGAGAGAGAGGAAAAGGAAGCTAAGGGTAGAAAGTTCCTCTACTGGGTCTGTAGGACTCATGGAAAGTGCTATCAGGGCTGCCCCCAGACCAAATACTCAGGATGATGAGTTAAGGGCAGTCAGGATCAACTACTTGCAGACCAGGAGCTATGATATTGATAACATCATTTCTCTCCCCTTAGAAGAGTTAAATGTACTGGTTGACATGAAACTGTCAAAAGAGAGAAAAGAGGAAGAGGATGCAGAGTTACTTCTTAAAATCAAAGAAGAAAGAAGACAGAAAAGACTCTACAAGCATGTGCTTACTCTCTCACCAGTTCAGGAAACTCATGAACAAGAGGATGTGGTTACACAAGAATCTCAGTTAGACAAAGAGAAGGATAGGATCAACATGATAAACTACCTGAGTGTCACAGGCCTCTATCAGGCTAATACGCTTCTTCCCTTACCCTTTGACTACATTGAGTTTGAGTACCTCAAACAACTTGAACTTGATATAGTCAAAGAAAGAATGATCATCAAAAGAAAGTTAAGGGAAGAGGCTGTAAAGTCAAGAGCCATCATCCATAAAAATTTGAAAAGGTCTACTGATAGGCAGAAGATGATGAGCTTCTTGAAGCTGTACGGATTCTCCAGAAGAAGACTTGGTCCTATGTCTCTGTCCACCATGGATGAGCACATCAGGGTAATCAAGCAGAAGATTCAAATAGGTGAACTTGCTGACTTACACTCCCCACCAAGTCAGGTCCCTCAGGAAGTGGAGATTAAGGTTGAAACATTTAAGACAACACAACCTGAATATGCTGCTGAACCTCAGCAAGCTTCCACTTCTGGTCCATAGTAGGGATCTGTCCCGTCTCAATCTGAACCTATGAGAGAGAAGACCCAACTGAGAAAGACAAAGAAGATCAATCCGGTGCTGCAGGCCAGTCTTCTCGGTTAAAAAGTTCAAAGAGGAGAAAAAGGATGGTTTTCAAACCAAAGTCAAAGAAAAAGAAGAAAGAAATATCCAACTCCAGACCTCAGAATGAGTCAGAACATCCTGAGGATGTGCAACAAGAGGATGCTCCACCAACTCTAATTCAAGTAGTTCCTCTAGCATCAGAAAGACCCATCTTGTCTTGGACATACACTACAAATCCAGAAAGATGGCATGTCATAAAAGATCAAGGTGTTGAACATATCTACACATGGCAGGATATGTTCAATCTGCCACTGCATGATCTCTTTGACATGAGAAGACACTATGAGAGTCTGAATGATCCTGATCATCTTATGAAGAAAGGGATGGTCATCATCATAATGAGGACTGTTAACATCTGAAGTCTTCAAGTGTTTTGGTAGCATCAGCCTAGGGGAAGTTTGTAAGGTTATTTGTAAGGCTGATGCAACCCAAACACCCGAAGTCTCTCCTGCATGCATGCACAAGTGTACTGAAGTGGAATGCTTCGGAAGTTTCACACACTGTCTTAGAATTTACTCTAAGTGTGAAATCTTCCGAAGCCAAGACCAATATCTTCCGAAGCCAAAGATGAAGTCTTCCGAAGCTTCAAAGACAAAGTCTTCCAAAGCTTCAAAGACAAAGTCTTCCGAAGCCAACTATTGAAGACAGGTTTCTTCCGAAGACTTTCTTATCACATGCTTTATCTGATGTACCTTTTACCTAAAAGCTGGACCTCTTTCCACTGCAACTCTGATAAGACACCAACTTTACAAGAGTTGGTGAAAAGGTCCATGCTTTTGGTAACTGTACATTGAGGTCTTGAGTCTGTAACTTTCCACTTTATGTACTTTATTCTTTTTGTAATATATTAAGATGTGAACTATGGCATGTCATAGTCACTAGTCAAAAGGCAAACTGCCTTTTGACTCTACATTGATTTTGTTGTCTAGATCATGTATCCAGCTGGCCTTCAAAGTATGACCGGTTGTAGGTTGTAGTATAAGTATTTATGGTCCTTGTATCTTATTAGTAGAACTTTGGAAACATTTGTAAGGAACTAGAGAGCAATATACATCAACCTTGAAAAAACAATTACTTGTGTTGTTCTTGTTCTGTCTTATATACACTTGTGTTTCTTAGTTCTCAAAACTGATTTTCCCAGTTCCCCGTTTGAATTGTTAAGTGTTGTTACACACTCTCCTTTTTGTGTTGTTGTGTTGTAAGTGCATACCCTTCATCGGTCCTGCAAAATCATTGGAGCATACTTCAGGGACCATTCGTATAACTTTCACACCTTTTGTTTCTGAGATTGAAAAATTACAGGTTTAATACTAAGGTGTAAAAAATCGTAACATATTTGGTCCCGATCGTCAATGCCAGTTAAAATATTTTTATGACCATTATACACTTCTGTAACTTTTTAGTGGGAAAAAAATCATTGGCGCCCATCTATTTTAATTAGAATTGCAAAATTATATAAATTGAACAAAAAAATTTCATTACCCACCTCGTTTGTGGTTTTGGTCATGATTCAATCCCAGAGTTAAAATGTAAAATTTGAAAATATCTTAGGAACCATTCGTATAATTTACTCTTATATTTAATAGTTTTGAAGTTTATTTTTTCTAACATAATTTTGAAATTTATTTATTGTTAAGTTTTATATCATAATATTACCTGAAGCAATTACTTGAAGATTAGAACATTATTATTTATAATTTCATTGTATTTGAAAAGTTACTTGTTAGTTACGGAAACTGTTTAATTCATTATTTACCTTTCAACTTTTTTAATGATTTTAATTCGTTGATTAAATCAATATTTACGGCTGATATTACACATGTTTTTTTTTATTTATGCTATTATATAAAGTAAAAACTTAAGAAACAATTGTAACTTAAAAAAAATTAAAACACCTAATACAACTTTTTAAGGATTCAATACAAGTGTCTGATGCAATTATTTCTATTTGCCTCTCATTTAATAAAACTTTTCTAATTGATATATTAATTAATTCATATTATTAATACACTAGATTATATACACGTGTATTACATGAGTAAAAATAGGAAAATATATAATAGATTATATATATATATATACATATACATATATATATATATGTATAATCTAATATATGCTTAGATAACATATCATTAAAATTATTATATATAACAAACATATTTAAGTTATAAATAATAGTATAAAGAGAAAAATGATTTTATTATTCATAAATACTCATAAACCTCTTTATATACACTTTTAAATTTTTTAGTTTTAATAATGATTAGCTACAAATTAAATTATATTTTAATAAAATTAAATCTCGTTAAAGTATTTTTAATGAAACCTTATTTATTTCTAGAACTTTGTTAAGGATTCAATACAAGTGTCTAATGCAATTATTTCTATTTTGCCTCTCATTTAATAAAACTTTTCTGATTGATATATTAATTAATTCATATTATTAATACACTAGATTATATACGCGTGTATTACATGAGTAAAAATAGGAAAATATATAATAGATTATATATATATACATATACATATATATATATATGTATAATCTAATATATGCTATAGATAACATATCATTAAAATTATTATATATAACAAACATATTTAAGTTATAAATAATAGTATAAAGAGAAAAATGATTTTATTATTCATAAATACTCATAAACCTCTTTATATACACTTTTAAATTTTTTAGTTTTAATAATGATTAGCTACAAATTAAATTATATTTAATAAAATTAAATCTCGTTAAAGTATTTTTAATGAAACCTTATTTATTTCTAGAAAGAAATTATGATTAATATAGTATTAAATTAGCATTTATTAAGGAAATTTTTTAAAGTCACTATCTTTACAAAAATTATAAATTTAATCTGATGACTATATATAGACAATCCTAGATGAATTCTAGGTGGAGATGATATGGTGGTGTTAAAAAATAATCATGTGACTGATAGTTAGTGTAGATTATTCAATAATATGATGTTATTTAATTCACTACATTATATATTATATTATTTATAACACTTTAATTTAACATTAAATTTATTAGTAAGTAATATCTTATTTAAAAGCTTAACTATATAATCACTAAAAACTTTTATTATTTTTATTGTTTTAATAATGATAATAATAATAATGATAACAATAATAATAATAGTAATAATAATAATAATATTGTTATTATTATTATTATTATTATTATTGTAAATAAGTATTATCTTATTCGAATACTTAAGTATATAATTACTAAATACTTTTATAATAATGATTATAATAATAATTTACATCTATATTATCTATACGATTATATAAAGCATTTGATGAAAATACAATTGTAATTTTACTCAAAATTTAAGACACTTAATATAATCTTTGAAACATAAGGTACAAAGGCTATATATAATAGTTCTATTTTCAATAAATTTCTCCCAATAATACATTATTTAATATATATTTATTTTAAGTATTATCTTATTTATAAGATTTTAAATTAATATTATAATATATACATTTATCAATTACATTTATATAACTTAACTATTTGATTATTAAACGATATAATATTGCATTGGTTCTGTTGCGGTGTGCTTTTCTGTATACTTCTTGATATTAAGATCAATCCGTTGTAACTCGTACGACTACTTACGTGATTAGCCATTTCAGTGTTATTTACCTTTCTAATGAGAATAATCAAAAAAAAATAATAGGAACAATAAATATGAAGGAATCAATTTCTTAAAGTGAAATACTTTTATTAGAATCAAGTAGGTTTTGCGTTTAAGTCTCACCCGAGACAAAAAAAGATAGAGGTTTCAGGTTGAGTCACTGGGGTTTTTTTTTCGGACTCAAATAATGAAGATGATCAGGTGGATTAGTAACCTTCAGTGTTTCAATTATCCATTCAAAAATAATAATACTCTTATTTAAAGTAAAACTTAAAATCGTAATATATGGACGATAATTTTGGGATGGTGTAATATTAATATAACAGATATGGGTAATGACATTATTGTCCCATGCAAGTGTGGTGTTTGTATATTTGTGAAAGATTTAAATGAAGCGCTCCGTAGAAGCAACTATCTCATCTGCTCGGATTTTTATGAAACTATCAATAGCCCCCTCACGCAAAACAAAACTACATTAAATGTATTGTAAGAATAAGCCTTCATGTTTTAGGAAAGTACAAATAAGGTCCAATTTATGGATGTTTCATGTTGATAATGCCCAAATCACAAAGAAATATTCTTTTACTATATTAGAATGTATTTAAAGAATAATTTTTTTAATCAAATATAGGTTATATAAAAAGTCAACTCCTTCAGAGAAAAATCTAAACTTGAATAGCTCTAAATAGTTAGGAGCTCCAAATGTTTAACTATGCAGCAAACAAGAATAGAACATTATAGTGATATATAATATGAAAAAGTTATAGACACGAGAATCAGACGTGAAACTCACATAGCGAGAAACCAATTTAAATTTATGCCAGGACGCTCTACAACTGAAGTCATACACGTCATAAGGAGTGTAATGAAGAAATATAGAGAAAAGAAGAGGGACTTTCATATAGTCTTCATTGACCTAGAAAAAACATATGACATTGTACCGCGGCAAATTATTTGGGAAAGCCTACGGGATAGAAGGGTATCAGAGAGATACATCAAGATAATCATGGATATGTATAAAGGGGTAAAAACGTGTGTGCGAGCTCCAGTCGGAGATACAGAATTCTTTCCGGTGGAAGTGGGACTCCACCAAGGATCAGCATTGAACCCATTTCTCTTCAGATTAGCGTTGAATGAGATGGTCAAGTCTATACAGGAGCCAGTCCCGTGATGCATGCTATTTGCAGATGATATTATGCTAATATCAGAATCTAAAAGGACACTGAACGAGAGGTTAGAACAGTGGAGAGCGGCACTAGAGAGCAAAAGCTTAAGAATAAGTCGCTCTAAGACGGAATACATTCACTGTAACTTCAGTGAAGCGAATGAAGAGGACACCAAAATTACTATACAGGGCCTGACGGTCCCACAAACGTCTAGGTTCAAATATCTAGGCTCGTACGTCCAAGAAGACGGAAAAATACATAGTGATGTAGGCCATCGTGTTCAGACAGGATGGTGCAAATGGAAAGCAACATCAGGGATCTTATGTGACTAGAAGTTCCCAGCACGACTAAAGGGTAGACTATATAGAGTGGTAGTTCGTCCGACCATGTTATACGGAACATACTGCTGGACCATGAAAAAATTGCACGATAGACAAATAGAGGTCGTAGAAATGCGAATGCTAAGGTGGATGTGTGAACACATAAGGCTGGATCGGATAAGAAACGACGTCTTCCGGTAGAGACTACGAGTGGCTTGTATCACAGACAAAATACAAGAGGAATGATTGAGATGGTTTAGGCGGTGAAGAGGAGACATATGTTAGTACCAGTTAAAGCAGGAGAGCATATCATCTGTAAGGCCCCGAATCCGGAAACCTCACAAATTGGCCATTTTGCATAAAACCTTATTTTTAGTTCAAAACTGATAAAGTGTTATTTATTAAAGCAGCGGAAATATGAAAATGTTAATTATATAAAATAAAACTAAAGCACAAACTTAGAGTCAAACCCGGATTTGAGCTAGAATTTCTTTATTTACAAATCATTGTCTTAACAAATTTACTCATTTATTACTACACAAAACATAAAAGCTGGTTGAATCTTTACAGGATGCCAGTCTTCACCCTCCAAGTAGCTCCTAATCAGGTCCTGCCCTAAAACTTGATTTACCTGCCAAACAATCTAACATACATACAAAAGTCAGCTTCGCTGAGTGAGTTCTAGTTTTATATAAATAAGAAAATATAATCTTTTATCCTTCATATAATGAACACGCATACATCATATTACAAACATTACTTGCATCACATTAGGCACGTTCATTACCTTTCATTCTTTCATTACGTTTCACTTTATCATAGGCGAGATTGCACAAAGCAAGATCTCCATGTTGATTGACAACGAATGTCAATCCCCGTAGGTACACGTTATCCATGGTCGCTACCCCCGACGGTTGATCGATCCCCGTCGGTACACATCTTCATGGTAGCTTCCCCCGATAGTTGATCCACACTGCTAGGCACATAGCCAGCTCATGAATACGGATCCATCATCATACATCAGACTCAAATAAGTGAAGTCTATCATAGTGCTTGCAAGACTTTTCATCATCAAACGGGCCCGGGGGTAACATTTGTTAAGTTCCACTTCTCATTAGTATCATCTTTCACTTAATATATATAATACTTAGCTTATTAAGTACACACATACCAAGTACTAGTCATCATAACGCGTGACCGTATCTATTTAATTATCACATTTTTCTTTAAATCATTCTATCCATAGGCAACAAATATACGTAATTCACAGTTATTACTTTATCAAATCATATAACGAATTATTTAAAAATAATCTTAATTATAAATCATATGGTATGTATGTCGTCCCCAAAACAGTAAAGCGTGTATAAAAGAAGGGGATCTAGAACTCACCGAATTGCCGAATGTCTATAAGTGTTATCCATTTGAAGTCGCCACCCTCACTATCAAATCACCCTCATCTTTACCATAGGAGCCTCACCATTACGAAACCACTTTTACCATTGTATTCTAAGGCTATCATCACCATGAATAACTAAACCTCAAAATCCCAAGATTGCCTTCATGCCATATCATAATTGTCATATTCCTACACGTTATATCTACCCGTCCCCCATTACATTTGTAATACCGCCACTATCAACTTCCAAGGACCGTTATACTCATCAAGGAACCGTCGTTATTGTATAACCATCATCATTATCATAGAACCTACATCATCATACCATTATCATCATAGCATCATCAATAACAATCAAGTATCACCATCATCCTAAAATCGTCTTTATGTCTAATCGTGTATAAACCAACATCAGCATCATCATAGCAGCAGATTACCACCCATCAACATTACCCAAATACCATTCTCACACTTCATCTTCATTGCTTACAACCTGTGACCTTATCATAGCCAACATACCATCATCATCATAATCCACTATCATCAATATTATCTGAACAACAACATCATCGTAACATATCATCAACATCATCATATAACCAATTACCTACAGTAACCTGTACACCATGGCCCGTAGCATTGAGTACTTACCATAGGTACCTAAAAGTGTGACCTGAACATGGCAGACTAATTCCCCCCTTTCGTTGCCCGCTAACTGAAATCTGCAGCTTGACTGCTTAAACCCCGTGTCACTAGTATTGTTCACTGAAATTATGACCTCAAGCACCACCTGCTGCCATTGTAACAACCACAGTCCATACCCACGACAGCCACCACCGTGAACCATGTTGCAGCCCTGCTGCTTGAATCCCACTTCTGCCATCATCACCACTTCTGCACCTTTAACCGCCACCAACATCGACCACCAACATCGACCACCAATAAACACCACTACGCCTGCTTCTTGTTACCACCGTAGCCAACATACCATCACCATCAGAATCTAATATCATCAATATCATCTAACAACAACATCATCCTAATATAACATCAACAACATCATTCACGCGTCATCAATACATTTTGAACATCCTCATCATACCAAAACCTTGCGAAACTCGGGTTCGAGGATGGTCACGACCACCATAGCAGGGTACCGAGGCCAGCTACTAACTAGATGGTTCAACCATGACCGAGCAGCAGCACCGCGACGACCCAACCCTGCTGTCCTCTAAGCTATCGCGACGAGCTATGCTCGGACTGTGAGGTTTCAAGCTCTATCATCATCATCGTATGCTGCACCCTGTTCCTTGTTGTTGCTGCTGTGAACGCCGCCCATGTCGAAACCGAAAGGGGGCTTGAATTGCAGAATGGGCGTGACCAACACCGCCGCTAGACCATAACCGACCACCAACATTCGCGGCAGAACTCCCGATCCTAACCTCAACCAGAGACGCGAGCACCAATTGAGTGGGATGAGGAACTGTGTAGGGTGGGGGGAAGGGGAGAAGTTAGCGGCCGATTTCTATGGGGGTGTGAGGTTGCTTCTTTGATCATCGCCTTGGCCGGAGCAGGCTGCCGGAGCTCCGACCGTAGCCACGAAGGTCGTCGGAGAGGGAAAGGGGGAGAGGTTCGCTCGGTGGGGAGGGGGAGAAGAGGGTGAGCGGCCGATTGGGGAAAAGGGGGGGGGGGGCTTAGGGTTATTTTATAAATTTCATCTTTTGCCATAATTGGTCCCTCAAGTTTCAACATTTTGTTTTCAAACCTAAACTTGATAAACTAACTAATCTCTTCGAGAATAAAATTCAATAATACTATTATTAATATTATTTCGCCACTTAGGTTCATTTTGGAAATTTAGGGCATTACATCATCTTAGATGGTAAGAGGAGTAAAGGAAGACCTAAGTTGACCCGGGATGAGATGATTAGCCGGGATATGGTAGAGTTGCACCTCTTCGAACACATGGTCGATAATAGGAGTGAGTGAGGCGTAGAATTAAAGTTAGGGACTACTAGTGGGCCTTGATGCGATAGTCCGTACATGATGTATAGGGTAACGTTATTTGTTTAATATAGGTGAAGCCTTAGTGCTAACTGCTCTATTAGTATTGTTAATATCGTAGTAAAATTTATCTGTCTTATTCCTTTCCTATTATCGTAGTAAAATTTATCGGCCTCAAACTTCTTTTCAATGATATTGTGGTTGCTTTTGTGACGTATGCTTAATTGCTTATGTGATGTATGTATTATTACTGATTGTTATGGATATGCTAATGCTTATGTGATGTATGGAATGTATGCAATATAATCTGATTATTTTGTTTATGGACATGCATATGCATATACAAAACTCTATTGTGATGTATGCTTATGTGATATATGCATTATAATTTGACTGTTGACGTTGTCAAGCCGGGGGTCTCTTTGGAAGCCGTCTCTCTGTCTCCCAAGATAGAGGAAAGACTGGTCACCACCTACCCCTCCCAGACCATACTCTCAGTAGGACATACTAGGTATGTTTGTTTGTTTATAATATGAAAAATGCTAAAATTGTGACATGAGTTATTCGTTTAAATACGATCTCATCATCAAAAAAATATTCTTCTATTTTAGTTTATTTAAGTTTTTTATATAAAAATATGCATACATACACACATATGCATGTATGTGTATGTATGTATAGTTGGGTTTAAATAAGAACTACTCAAAATTTAGGAAGCATTTTATCACTTTGTTAAAATCTTAGAACCTATCACTTGAAAATCTGTGAGATTAAAAAAGTTGCATGATGATAATTTTGTAATTAAATGAAACATCAGATGAGATTTATTATATGTGTAGAAAGGGCATAGAAAATTAATGTAGTGTTGATATTTCAATTAAGTGAAACACTAATAGTTTAACGTACAGAAGATTCACGCAATGACAACATTGTAAATATGGAAACATTAAGAGTATAGTGTTTTTAGAGGTTAGATAGATTTAAGAGTATAATCTGGTTGTATACTTTTTTAAAAAAATACTTTGTTTTTCTGTTGTTAGTGTTAAACATCTCTTAGAACCTGAATTTGATCAACATAGGAGTGTTTAAGTCATATAGTGTACAAGTTAAATGAACTGAAGAATAATTCTTAGTTATAAAAGTAAATTAGAAGTCGTTTAAAGCATATACACACACTTTGGGAGTAGTATTTAAATTTAGGGTAGAGTAGAGGGGTTTTATAGTAAATTATAGCAACAAGATAGTAATTTCCCATGATTGGCCCCTCAAGTTAGAAAAATTAAACTTAACCCCCTCATTGGTAGAGGGCGAAGCAGTGCACCCCTGGATCTTCTCCCGTATCGTCGCCACCCTATACTCCTCCAAATCATTTCTTATTATATTATATTTTATATTTTATATATTTTATCCACCACTCTCTCTCCTCCCTATATATAATATATGGCATGTTCATCTATGCTTATTCTTCTGCCATTGTTAAAGATAATGAGCTTCAAAGTGTAAAAGAACAATCCTCAAGGTAAACCCTTTTTTACATATACTTCATCATTTTAGCTGTTATTATTTTTTCCTTGTTTGAGTGTTTTTTGCTTTTAATATGATTTGATATGTTGGGATTTTGGTCTGTAAATTGTTAATTTTTCTGTTGCTGGATTGTTCTAATACTTTAGGTTTTTACTTGATATAGAAAGCACAAAGAAACCATAACTTTGTTGTTCTGTTTTTCACTTTATTATTATAAAAAATTGAACTTACTTTGTCAAATAAAAGAACAAGTTAGAAGGGTAAGGGCTTAAACTTGACTTCTTTAATTATTTACATTATAATTTTTATAACTTTGATATATATTACATAACATAGTTATTTCGGCTTCTATTATAATTATAAATAATAATATATATTATTAAATTTATATTTTTTTTGAACGGCGGATTAGTGTTTTGTAAGTTATCAAGGCCAAGTTAGTAATTATTCACCAATGTCAATTATTAAACTAATGACCTTCAAAAGAAACAAAACTCTCCACCTTTTTGGACCATTTACTCAAAAGATCATTATCAATTATTATGCTTAGCAAAAAAAAAACTCGGGTTGTATATTTACATAAATAATATGGTTGTGTAGGCTTGTAAGTGGGTAAGAGCTAAATATGGTTGTGTAGGCTTGTAAGTGGGTAAGAGCTTCTTTGAACTCGGGTTGATTTGAGTTTTAACAAGTATGTTTTTTGGGCCTCAATCCAACAAAAATATAGGGCCCTTTTCAAATTTTTTTATTAAAACCCTTATTATTTATCTGAGCTTAAGATCGGCAATAATAAACTAGAACTAAAACATTTATAGTTTGCAGAGTAAATTTTTTAACTATAAATTGTGTATGTATGGATGTTTTTTTAACTATAAATTGTGTATGTATGGATGTTTTATTAAATTTAATTTTCTAGCTTTATATAATATAAATTCGTTAATGAAATATCCATTTTTTTTAACGGGGGCTTTGTGGATTTGTAGTGAGACTAAAAACTTTTGGACTTTGTGGATTTATGGTTTTTTAAATGTGCAGACCCAATTTTTTTTAATAGGGCCCTAAATTTTGAGGGCCCGAACTCAATGCACCATTGTTAAAACTATTGGGCCGACCCTGAGCGAGTATCTCGACTCCACTAAAAATGTATAAAAAACATTATTTAAATAAATACATTGTTCTTTTGTGACCATTTTATACATCAGATAAGGTTTATTCTCTACCTTCCAAAATATCTGACGTCAAATAGAGAATTGTAAGAAACCACCCCAAATTGTTTCAAGTGGCATCTTGTCATTTATATAAAATTTTATTTGCTTCATTGTAACATACAAGGACATGATGCAAGGGTTGTATGATGTTATTTTTCTTTCCTTATTTTCTCTTTGTTCATGCCCAACTAACCAGGACCACTTCATTTGTTCTAACATCCATAATTTAACGCTCTAAAAGTAAAAATGGTAACTCACCGAAAATATCACAGGCAAGATGACACTGGCAGAATTGTGACATATTTGTTTTAAACTGCCCATGAGATAATATTGTATAACCATGATATTCTGTATGTGGTCATCATGCAAGTAAATTGTACAATGCTAAAATCTTTAGTAAATTATATTTGTATGAAGTTGTTGTAAACATTCAGTATCCAGTTGTTTCAGGTTTGTAAGACATGGCACAGGGAAAATATTCACGGGTTGATGGGAAGAAGTCATCATGTTCAATGGCAACAGTTGTGGTAGTTATTGGTGTTTGTTTGATTGGTGTATGGATGTTTATGTCATCACCTGTTTTCCCGGGTCAGAATGCAAACGGGCCAGCTCCGGATTCTAAGTCAGAACCAAGAGCAAAGGTGTCCACGGTTCCATCTTCACAGTTTGAAGATAATTCTGGTGATTTACCAGAGGATGCAATGAAAGATGTGGCTAATCAAGAAACTGCTCAAGATGAACTATTGAGAAATGATGGTGGAAATGGTGACAGAAAGAGTAATGATGATGAACCCGCGTCAAGAATTGAGGAGTCTAACACAAAAGATGTTGAAAAGAACTTGGGAGATGATTCTGAAGTTGAGAAGGAAGAAAAGAAGCCAGAAGATGGCAAAAAAACCGAATCTTTCCAAGATGTTTCACAGTCTGAAATTCTGAAGGAAACACGGACCGAAAGTGGATCTTTTTCCACTCAAGCAGCCGAGTCAGCGAGCGAGAAAGAATCAAAAAGATCAGAAAACAGTTACAAGTGGAAAACTTGTAATGCAACCACGGGGCCGGATTTTATTCCTTGTCTTGATAATGTAGCAGCTGTTAGAAAGCTTCGTAGTACACTACACTATGAACACAGGGAGAGACACTGTCCTGCGGAACCTCCCACGTGCCTGGTCCCACTTCCTCAAGGTTACAAGATCCCAATCAGATGGCCCAAAAGCCGAGAGCAGGTATAGTCTTGCGGGTATGGTAATGGTTTGAAGTGGCCAGTGGGTGAGGGTTGGATGAGTCATTTTTAGTATGGGTTGCGACAAGCGGGTCAGATTGGGTTGGCTAGCAAACACCCTTTTTCTCCAGTTTTTTGGAGCACTTAATAAAATAGTTGATGGATTAGTGGATTACAAATTCAATATTACTTGATTAATCACTTATGCTTTCGAAGTAAAACGATTTAAGACGTTGTATGTTCTAAAAAATAGACTTTGGGTAACTTCCAACCTATTTAACCCATTCCTCTTTTAGTTAAATCTGTTGATTATATAAAAAAATACGCAAATCAACCTCAAAACTTAAACGGCTTTGTCTGACCTCAAAAGTCAAACAGCTTTATGGTTATTCTCCTCTATGCTTTGATAGTCTATCAGGCATGGTCATTCCATTACATTTTTGTAGTAATGGTATAAATCTGGAGATTTTGCCTCTTTTGTAACTTTTCTGATGGCAGTGCTGACTGTATATTTCAGATATGGTACAATAACATTCCCAGCACCACCCTGGCTGAAGTCAAAGGGCATCAAAACTGGGTCAAAGTAACCGGTGAATATCTTACTTTTCCTGGAGGTGGTACTCAGTTCAAGAATGGAGCTCTTCACTATATTGATCATATCCAAGAGGTCAGTCAATCTCTCCTTTACTACTCTGTTACTGGTGGCAATTTCAATCCATTGACATACTAATGGGTCAATACGGTTAACTTGTATCTAATTCAAACGCGAAAATAATAATAACTGAATTTGAAACTGATTCGTACACGTCATATGAAGTCACCCATAAGTTTATTTTAGTCCATAAATATCCTAAACAGTATTCACACAAAAGTGTTTTGGGTTGATACAACCCAAAGTACCCATTTTGACCCATTACCTAACACTGACCACCCATTATGCCTCCTCTAATTTGTGTTTTTCCTCTAAAATTTTTTGTGATTCTGTCATAACAAGTTTGTTTTTCCATTATACAATGGCAGTCATGGCCTGATATTGAATGGGGCAAAAGAACTCGTGTGATACTAGATGTAGGATGTGGAGTTGCAAGCTTTGGAGGATACCTTTTCGAGAGAGACGTAATTGCAATGTCATTTGCACCAAAAGATGAACATGAAGCTCAAGTGCAGTTTGCACTTGAAAGGGGCATTCCTGCCATTTCAGCTGTTATGGGTACCCAAAGATTACCCTTCCCCAGTAAGGTATTCGACGCCATTCATTGTGCGCGTTGCAGAGTCCCATGGCACATTGAAGGTTATACATTCAAATAGTTTGTTTTGGAGAATTAAAAGCTGGTTTAACTATGAACATAATATAGTTTAAAAATGTAATATTGTTTTCAGGGGGAAAACTTCTGTTAGAGCTCAACCGTCTTTTAAGACCTGGTGGTTATTTTGTTTGGTCTGCTACGCCGGTTTACCAAAAGGAAGCTGAAGATGTAGAGATATGGGAAGGTAAAGCCTTTTTGTAGTTGGTAATTATTCTCATCTTAGGATTTATTTTGTTTCATGAGGTGTTCGACCTAGTTACTTATAAATGAGTCAATTTGGGCTGTGTTTAATCTCAAACACGTCAAGTGAAAGATTTAGCTAAAAGGGCGGGCAACTAGGATTCCAACAGCTTGAACATTGCCAAAAATCTATATCTAGTTCATGTGACCTCTTAAATCATTTTCTTTGTACATAAATATTACTAATACAAGTTATTATTTTAACAATATGATTTTGTAATCATAACTATACCCATCAATAATGACCCATTCTTATATAAATGGGTTGATTTGGGCGATTTTAATCGGCTAAACTGGTTTGGTTTTGGTCACTCAAATTATACAATGGGCCACTTCTGTTGAACGAACTTAGAACAGGTCCATTGGTCCATACTTTATATATTGGATAGATGATCCATATCTAACGAGTTAATTATCTGTGAAAAATGGATAACGATGTTGGAAGGTCAACTCAACCTTAATTAGCCCATTTTGATCCATACCGCAGAACAAGCCTGATTTAATTTTAAGTTTACATGACATTATTTAAATATTTACAAATCAAAATTATATTCAAAGTTATGAATTCCTCTAGTTTCCCATCTCATATGTGAAATGATGTGGCAGCTATGTCTAAATTGACAAAGGCTATGTGCTGGGAGCTTGTGGTGGTTTATAAAGATAAACTGAATGACGTGGGTGCAGCAATATACAAAAAGCCAACTTCCAATGAATGCTATGAAAACAGACAACAAAATGATCCACCTATATGCAAAAGCAATGATGATCCAGATGCAATCTGGTAAGGCTTTTTAGTTTCTCTTAAACATCTATCAAATGTTTAAAAATCAAGGTTATGGCGGAGAATGATGTTTTAATCTTGATTAATCGTAGTTTATTAATTTGGAGTTTATTTTAGTCAAAATAATGTTTAGAACATTTTTATTATTTGTTTGATTTAGTTTCTTAGATTGAGTCGAATTAGGAGTCTTAGGAGCAAGTCATGATTTTAGTATAAATAGATGTATAGGGTGTTGTAATCATTTGTTCAAGTTTTCATTTGAGTAATAATATTAAAAGCTCTTGTATGCATTAAAGTAGACTTTGGAAACTTTTAACCTGTTCCTCTTTTAGCTAATTTTTTTATCTAACCCGTTTGAGAGAAAACATAACCAAAATCGGCCATTTATAAATTATAAGCAGATAGGTAAAACCGCTCTGATTTCCATATTATAAAAGTTTTCATGTTAAAATTGTCTTTTCTCTTTTATAAATCGGCCATTTGTTAAAATATGTTTTGGCATGATTTATTATACCACAGGAACGTAGAACTTGAGTCATGCCTGCACAAAGTCCCGGTTGACTCATCGGCACGTGGTTCAAACTGGCCAAAGATCTGGCCTGAAAGATTGGACTCATCACGATACTGGTTGAAGGCCACTGATAATGGAGTTTATGGAAAACCAGCACCCGATGACTTCACTGCTGACTATGACCACTGGAAACGCGTTGTCTCCAAATCATACATAAATGGTTTAGGGCTTGATTGGTCTTCTATCAGAAATGTCATGGACATGAGATCTGTTTATGGAGGGTAAGTCAAATTCAAACCAATATTCTTAAAAGAGCGTTTGGATTTGCGATTGAATACTGATTTTCTGATTAAATTCAAACCACCAGTAAATGTTACTTGATGTGAGCTGTTTTGTTGTTTATTTTTGTCATATTTATTTTCTAGGTTTGCTGCTGCATTGAGAGATATGAAAGTATGGGTGATGAATGTAGTGCCACTTGATTCACCAGATACACTTCCAATTATATACGAACGTGGACTGTTTGGGATATATCATAACTGGTGTGAATCATTTAGCACTTACCCAAGAACATATGATCTTCTGCATGCTGATCATCTTTTTTCTGATCTTAAGAAAAGGTAATTCATTTATTCTTATTCTACAACGTAAAGGTGACATTTTTGACCCATTTACTAGTAGAAAACAGGCTCAACTACAACATGTGATCCGTTTCAAAAAGTGTCATATTTGGCCCATTAACCACCCCTAGCATGCATAATGGGAATAAGTTTCTGTTACAGGTGTAAGTTAGCATCAGTGATTGCAGAAGTTGACAGGATCTTAAGGCCAGAAGGAAAACTAATTGTTCGTGATAATGCTGAGATAATTGCTGAGATCGAGAACATGGCCAAGTCTTTGCATTGGAATATTCGTATGACGTACAGCAAGGAACAAGAAGGGTTGTTGTGTGTCGAGAAGACGTTATGGCGACCAACCGATGTAGAAACTTTAGGGTATACATTCTAATGGTATCACTGTGTTCAGTTTCCACTATGTTGAAAGCTTCCAACTTGAGCACATATGGTTTCTATTTTTTTCTTAATTTTTTGATTTAATTGAAATTTTATTTGTTTTAGCATTATTTTTGTAATCGCTAGGACATTTTCTAGCACTATCTGTAATTGCTCCCTTCAAAATGGAGGGAGATTTTATTGTGAAACATGAATTATATTATATTGTAATGAATTCAATTGTATTTGTAGGAAATATTATTATATATGTTGGTCTTGAAATGGTGAAGGCCTTAGGGCCGGTTTAATTATTTAATTAAGGGGCTGCTTATTGTTTTTGGTCCCTAAGCTTGTTGCCTTAGTTTTCTCTTATTTATGTTTCTGCATCTTGTAATTGTAATCTTGCATTGAGCATAATAAAGAAACCATAGTTGCAACTTGTGGATATAGGACTCACACCGAACCCAAACCATGTTATATTGTTGTGTTTTTGCTTTTGTATTCTGTTATTTGTGGTATTTGTTTGTGCTTGTTTGTGTGTTGTTCTCCCTTCAGCGTGCTACTTGATTCCTAACAAGTGGTATCAAAGCTCGTTGAATTCAAGGTTGGTTTGCACTTACACGATTCGTAGAGGTGTTTATCTCGTTTGAAGATTGGAGGTTAGGGTTTGCGATAACCTTTGAGGGCCGCCAAATCTTTTTTGTTCAAGATCATTCAAAAGAAAAGTTCATTTACCCTTTCTTTGTGTATGGTCTTTGCGATCAAAGAATCAAACCCAAAAAAGGTTCCGCGTTTACCTTTTGAGTTGTGTCTCTTTCAAAGAAGCACCCATGTATTATTAGAAGCTTTGGGCGCTTTGGTATCAATTCAAGGGTCTAAGGGCCTTGTTATTTTATTTAAAATTTTAAGTTTTCGAAATTGGTTAGTGGGGTGAGGTGAGGTAGTGATGATCGTGATTTATTGTTTCAAGATACTATTTTTTCTTTTGTGTAGGTGATTAGGGTTTGGTAAAGAACTCTTGAATTCACTACGCATAGGCAAAGGGTTAAAGTTCTTAAGTTTCTAGTCTAACTGTTATTATCAGCCGCACTTATGTAACTAGGTTTCGTGAAGACTAGTTGGGTTGGGTCAAATTGTTTGCAAAGTTTATTGTATGAGCAAATCGATCAAATGACAGTGTTTACTAGAAAAACCATTAAGTTCAGGTCGTTGCCATTGTTGTTTCTGTTTACTGTTTCGATTATCTTCTTGTTTCCTATCATGACGGTTGAAGACGAGAAGGTTGTAATCGAGAAGTTCAACGGTTCTAATTTTAAGTTGGTAGAAAATAAAAATAGAAGTTTGCTTTATCAAAAGGAATTGATGTGATACTAGGGGATAAATAGGAGAAGATCGAGCAAGCTAAAAAAGCGGAGTGGGAATCTAAAGACAAGAAAGCAAGGGTGGTTATTATGTTGTCACTAATAAGGAGCATTGCTTTTAACATTATGAAAGAAACCATGACTTGTGGTATGAAGTTGTCTCTATTAAACATATATGAAAAGCCATTTCCCTTAGGGGATTTGGAATTTTGTTAGGACTGAGATACTAATAAGGACGGGAGCTATGATATTTGAGGGGATTTGAAATTTTGTTATCGGTTAAGACATCAGAAGGAAAAATCAGGAAGAATCTTCTTCTAAGATGTTACATGTGGGTAAGGGAAGGGGAAGTAGCAGGAACAATAGGAGCAATGTGAGTCAGGAAGGAGTTCGTCTAAACCTCCGAGAAGTGTGAATTGTTGGTATTGCAACAAGGTGGGGCACGTTAAAATTTAGAGTCTAGAGGAAAATAAGAAATATTTGAATATTGTTGTTGGAAATCTTTCTGATGATGATGCATTGATACTCAGTGTAGAATACAGTTCGACTCTTAGGTCATGGATTTAGGGGCTTCATTTCACGCCATAAAGAAAGGGAAAAGATTATGAATATGAAAGAGATGACTTTAGGAAGGTAAGATTAGCTAATGATCGTATTCTTGATGTTATAGGCATGGAAAAATTGAGATATCAATCTTGTAATGCCATTAGGAATGTAAGGCCCCGTTCCCAGGACGCTTACAGTTGGACCGTCATCCCGTAAAACATTTTAAAACATACATTACTTTTGCAGCGGAATTTAAAAACTTTTATTAATAAATAAAAACATGTCATTTCATTACATTACAACATTCGTTTTCATATCAAAATACAATAACATGTCAAAATGGGGATGCCAGCCTCAAAACGCTTCCAGTAGCTTATGCATCCATGCCTGCAACTCCTCAGCATCAACAAGATACCTGCCAACTATCATGCATACAAAAATTTAGCGATGCTGAGTGAGTTCTAATTTTATAATAAAATACTTTACTTCCTTTAAAACCCACACTCTACATTCGTTCGTGGTCATACATCATACATACACACTGATAATAATTATTATTATCTTCATCATCATTCACTCATTCATTCATTCCTTTGTTCATTACTTACCATTACACGAATCCTGTCTCATGCAATATCCCCGACTCATGCTCGAAAGCTGATACTGTGTCGGGGCCTGTAAACAAACCCCGACTCATGTCCAAAGACTGACACAACATCGGGATACGCGACAAAGATCCCATCTCGTATGCAACACCCTCGACTCATGTCCGAAGACTTATACTATGCCGGGGCTTGTAAACGAACCCCCGACTCATGTCCGGAGACTGACACAGTACCGAGGCGGGCAATAAGACCTCATCTCCTTCACATGTCATTTCGGTCTCATGCAATACCCCCGGCTCATGCTCGAAAGCAGATACTGTGCCGAGGCTTCTAAACAAACCCCCGACTCATGTCCGAAGACTGACACAGTACCGGGGTACGCGACACGGATCTCATCATCCGTTACTTCCATACTTATTAGTTATCTTCCACTTTCGTTACATAATACTTTACGTTTATTCATTCATACATCATACCACACAAAGTCATAACATAACACATAATGTATTACATAACATAATACATACGTTTTGAAAACTCTTTAACGAATAAAGATAACACATCACACACACACACATCATAACCCTCATCACATCATCATGCATACACCATCACATCATAACAGAGCCTATCTCCCCAATCTACCTCTTAAAACCCCTTAGAAAACCCTAAGTCCAATATGAGGCACATGGAACATTTCAAGCGCATGAGCTAAAAAAATTTCTAAGTAAAATAGTCTGGGCGCATTACAACTATGCAGGCGCATTACCACTATGCAGGCGCATTACCGCTATGCAGGCGCATTACCGCTATGCAGGCGCATTACCGCTATGCAGGCCTATCCAGGTGCATGAGCCCTGCTTAGGCGCATGGGCAACTCTAGGCGCATGAGCATTATTTGGGCGCATGACCAACACTTAGGCGCATGGGCAATCTGGGCGCATAGGCACTATTTGGGCGCATGGCCAACACTTACGCGCATCAATACTCATTCTGGGCGCATGAACTACTGTTCAGGCGCATGTCCACTATTTGGGCGCATGACCCTGGGCGCATGACCCTGGGCGCATGAGGACAGTGAGGCGCATGAGGACAGTTAGGCGCATGAGGACAGTTAGGCGCATGAGGTAAGTTGGGCGCATGGGAACATTCTGAAATGTTTTCTATGCTACGAACAACACCCCAGCATCAATCTAACACGTACTAGTGGAGATCTAACATGCTATAAGCACTAAAACATGCTAACATCAAACTTCACCTAAAAACATCCTTTAAACATACCACAACAAGGCACATACGAACAACATGCTAAAAGCTCACGGTTACTTCAAAAATATTTTGTTTGGTATGCATAATAGTCCCAACACTTTGAAAATCAATAAAAGAGGGGTACAAGAACTCACCTTGAAGCAGATCTTCGAACAAAACACCTCCATTAGCAAATTCAGCTCCAAATTCCCGAACACAAGCACTAAAATATCAAGAACCTCGGTTAAGAAGTTATGAATTCGGTTCAAACCGAACATATACTTGAGAAACTAACCTTTTGCAGTTTCTTCTTCCTTTCTCTCTTTAAAACCTAGAGCTCTTCTTCTTCTTCAACCGAGAGCAAAAGCAGATTTGCTTTTGAAGTGGGCGGCCATACCTCCACTTTTATTAAAATAATAGGTTTTATACTTTGTACACTTTAACCCTTGCACTTATGTCCATTATCTTTTCTTTCTAGACACTCTTCTTTGCTCTTCTTTTAAATAAAATTCAGGGTGTTACAAGGAACCATGTTGAACTTAAAGAATGTTAGGGTGACTCCTACTTTAAATACAAAACTTATTTTTTTCAATCAATTGGATGAACAGGGAATGGAATTAAGATTCAGTGGTGGTAAACAGAAGATGATTGATAGAAATATGACAATTGCTTATAGGAAGCAGCGTGGATCATTATACATAGTGGAGGTACCCGTGAAGGGAAGTATGATCATCCTGTTAAGCATGACAAAGTCTACTTTACTAAATCTATTGCTAAAAGGGTTCATTTTACATATGTGAAGTCTGGAGTCATAGGGATGTTAGTTGAATAAGTTCAAAGATTTAAATCAAGCTAGGGTTTTGGTAATAGTGGGAGCCCATGGTGTGTTTCAGATATAGTGTCAAATCATCTTTGGGTTGTTAAAAGCAGGATTTTGACTGTTAAAATCTCTCCTAGGGATTGTATGCTGAATGTGGAGAGTCTTGATGGTCCTTGGTTTATCTCTAGATCTGGTGGAATGTCCAAGTTGGTTGACACAACGGGTGGGTCGTTGGTGATGTTAGTCACAGTCGAGTCGGTTGAAGCTGGAGGGAGCTTCAAACGGGCCTTTTGGTTAAATAACAAGAATGATCATTGCAATTAGGGAATTAGATTAAAGTCTTAGCTTGTTCTTGGGAACTAGAGGCTTGAAAGTCATGTTTGTTAGATATTTCTAGAGTTACTAGATGCAGAGTTGTTTGTTAACTTGGATGGCAATGAAGATTATGCTAAGATTTGGTGAAGGCCATTAAGGGTCCGTCTATTGTGTTTTCGTCCCCAAGCTTATTAACATAGTTTCCTCCTATTTATATTCATGAAAATTGTAATTGTAATATTGTACCGTGCATAATAAAGAAACCATAATTGCAGCCCATGGACATAGGATTCTCATCGAATCCAAACCACATTATATTGTCATGTTTTTGCTTTTATTTCTGCTTTGTGTGATATTCGTTCGTGTTGTTCGTGTGTTTTTCTTGCTTTCGCGTGACAACTGATTTCTAAGAATATATAGCTGAAGTCATATTCTAACTAATTTTTACTTCTTCTAAAAGCAAATTATATACATAGAAAGGGTATAGTCATTGAATAATTATAACTTAAATGAATCATTGTTTCTCTTTATATTATATTAGAACAATCTTCAGATTATATTTGAACTGATGATTAAAATTTCATCTATTATCTCTTTTTCACAACATGAATTGGGATCATCCCTTTTCCCCCTCTTTATCATCTGTCACACCCTAACCTTTACGGCGGAATCGTCGAGATGTGAGGGTTACGATTGTTCACAGCCACATAACGCTATTATTAAATCCAAATATATATTATTCATAAGTTTGAAAGGTACATTACAAGCATAAGTCTCAATAATGAAATAATATTTGACATGACATAACAAAGTAAAATCAATTGATTTTATTAACTAGGTCCAAGTCCTAGATTATGCCAGCAACATAAGTACACTTCAAACTTGGGGGTTTTCCTGAAACATGATAAAAATAAAAGGTCAACTAAAAATAGTTGGTGAGTTTCCAAGGTTTTCACACATAATATGAAAAGGTTACAAGTAGCAATTCATGTCATAGGTTATAAGCTAGTAAGGTTATAGAACACATATCGTTACAACCAAACCTCGACTTGATTACAAGTATATAAGATTGGCTAAGTGTATTTGGTTCCCTAATGCACAAGCATACGGCTCCTAGGAGTCGGCAATACATCGACTTTAGCACCAAATAGGCTTGTCAGGCCCAAAGATCTAAGACGTCGCCAGGCTAGCAATTGTTAATGATTGTAAACAAACTATGTATCTCATATAAACACTTACAACCCACAAATAACCATGACAAAATAATAAGATGAATTGCAAGTGCTTTACAAGTCTCAAACGTTTATAAGTGTATGATGTATAAGTATCATGTTTCACCCCGAAATAGTGTGAAAAGTGTAAAAAGGGACAAGGAAAACTCACATGGAAAATAAGTATTTATTTGATGATTAATAAGTATAATGATAAGCGTCGTTCCAAAGTAAACCGTCACAAGGCACCTAGTTATACACATATATTTTACAAGATTAAAGTTTAATTATATAAGTTTAACGTTTGAATAAGAACTAGGGTTTCAAGTGGATTTTGGGGCTTGTCAAATACTTATCTTTAACAAATGAAACTCATTCATGTTTTCTTGAAAAATATATATTTATATATTTTATACCAAGATGTGAAGAAGAACATTTATAATAACTTGATAAATATATATAAAATTGGAATAAAGTTTTATAACCCAAATGAAATAAGTACAATTTAAACAACATTAAAAAACGTTTGGTCCAATAATACTTTATTAACCATTATTTATAATCCATTTTACATGAAATTATTCATGAACAACCCTTGCTAAAATGTTTTATTAACAAGATATATTTATTTATAAAATTTATAGTTTTAATCATTAAGGGTTAAACTAATAAAATTTGTGGTGGTTTACCTACTCATTTAAAGTCTATTTTATAAACATATCCCTATTATAACCTTTATTTCATAAAAATTATCAAATTATTTAAAAATAATTTTACAGAAATTTATTAAATGACCCTAAAATAATAAAAGTTACAAAACTTCTTTTTTATAATTTTTAGAAATTTTTCTATAATTTTTTATAGGCCAAAAAGCCTTAAAAAATATGTGAGGTTGCCCGGGTTCGAACCCGGGACCTCTAGTAGGGAATGTGAGTGCAGAACCAGTAAACCAAGGCCTCAGCCGCGGTTTAACTTGGTTTCTGAAATTTAAAAACATAAGCATGAGAACATCCCCAATTCTTATGAACCCTAGTTTTGATTCATTCCAAATTGAACAATCAAACGTTGTTGTTAAAGAAATTAACCTTGGGGCTTTGATTCCCCATGGTTAATCGAGTTCGTTATAGTTTAGAATCACCTGAAACGATTTTGGATTCAACGAACACGACCCGAGCCTATGTCGCGGCTAAGTCTCGATTCGAACGCGATGTGTGTGTGTGTGTGTTTTGATGAAATTGAGAGTTCAGAGAGTTTGGAAACCCCAATTCGAGTGAAAGCCCTTAGTTTTATAGGTTTAGTTCGTTCGAATTGATGTCCAACGGTTGAGAGTTTAAGGTCGGCCGTTTCTAATGGTTTAATTGATTTACAAAGTTGTTTCAGGTGAAATTGATGTTGCCAATAACTTCGAGATGATTACTTGAACGTTTCTGTACGTTTAATTTGTTTATTATTGTGTTTTAGATGCGCAACGGCTTTGGGATTTTAAGAGTCGTTCGGTTACGAGTAATACTCATCAAGAACTCCATTAAAACACAATTAACGAGTATATACAGGTTCGAGATGGTTCTACAATTGTATTGGCATGTTTTGGGTCAAAACCGCGGCTCAAAGCCCGGTTTTTGGCTTCGCCGGAGCCGCGGCCGACGACCGGGTGTGTTTGCCGGAAACACGGGCGAAGGAGGAGGAAAAAGGGGGTTGGCTTTGAAATGTTACACAACCAGCCCCTGTGAATTTCTTTTGTTCAAACTCCACCCAAAGTTTGGGTTTAGTTTTAATATAATTTACACTTTAGTCCCTGTATTTATTATTGTTATCATTTTATGTAAATAACTTATTAATCCCAAGCTTTAACATAATATAACTTATATTATTACACGATTAAGTATGTTTGTTATTATTATTATTAATAGCATTGTTCTTGTTATTATTACGATTATTATTATTATTATCATTATTATTATTAGAACTATTATTATCATCATTATTATTATTAGAACTATTATTATTATTATCATTATTATTATTAGGATTATTATTATTATTATTCTCAATTATAATGATTATTATTTATTTATTATGTAATGATAAACATTATTAACTTTCAAATTAAAAAATTTAAAGACAATTAGGGGAAATAGACATAAATAGCACACGATCTTTCATGATGGCAACAAAGGTCCTTACAAGAATAACGAGATTAACTTTTATTTAACGAAAATACGAGATGTTACAGTCTCCCAACTTTTAAGAATTTCGTCCCGAAATTAAGAATGAAAGTTAAAGGAACAGGAGACTTATGATAAAAGATAAGTGTACTAACGGACAGTGATAGAAGTTTGATTACAGGTGAGATGCTTCACTTTGCGATTTATGGAATTTTACATGATGCGTCCGAATTTGAACTTTTCCTGTGAAATGCGAAAGTTATCGGCAAACCAAATCTTTAGAATTTGACACATGAAATGTTGGAAAACGATGACGAGTTACCGTAGTATGTTGGACTTATAAGCCACAACTTCTGGAATATAATTTCGTAGTAAAATGATGTCTAGAAATCAATAAAAGATCAACAATGTTAAGAAAGGTTAACCGTCGGGATTTAAGAATTCCAAACATCACTATATGAAACGATCTTAACGCATATCTTGTGAATATGTATTTCTCCTTTGACCAACCATCGGTCTAAGAATAATACGCTATGCGAAGATCTTAGAATGAGTTCACGACGGTGATTAGAAACATTATTAAAAGCAGAAAATGAATCGGTCATCCAAAATGACGATCGATGTTTTAACGCCATACCACGGTGTACGAATATTTGAAACAGATACAGGTCAATTTCTCGACCGTTATCCCACATGAGTCAATATGACCTCTAAGATAAGAAGCATTTTAGTTAAGCAAAAAGTTAAACAGGAGATCCATAGGATCATGAATGTTAGGTCTTGTCATATGTGAAGGTAAGACACTTGGACACACACCAAGTTACGTCTTTTCCTTTATGCCATACCCATGACTACAAATTACGAAATTTTATGAACCATTATATCCACATCGCTATGAGGATAATAACGAGTCTTGTTGTTCAAAACCAAGATAGAATTTAAATGATTTTCAAGGTTAAGGATTCAAAAGCGATTTAAGAAATGACGCAAACAATAAGAAAGATATTTGTAAACATGTTTTGCAAGGTAACAAACTTCCAAATGTAGATTGCATACGTAATTCTTCAAACCCATAAGTATAGTCGAGAATATTCGTATGACTAGAAAGACATAACCACAAGTTGATAATATCTTTGTTTGGCAGAAGATTGTTTAGGAGGGCTATCATTGCGAAATCAGATTTTGATGATAACTCAAAATGAAAGTCAATAAGTAAGGAATAAATGGTTCTATATAGCTAGATCAAACATCGAATCAAAACACAAAAATAAATTTAAGAATTTAAATGTTCCAGGCTTGGAATCAAAATTAACCTAGACCGATCGGGTTTCCTTTCAAGTTCAGAGATCATGCTTTGGTTTGATGGGTCGAAACACTCACATTGTTCTATCCTTCAAGTTACTACATGCTTCTCATCACTTGATTACAACCTTGATAAGTTGAAGATAAAGAAATGAGAATAGTCATTAAGGTGTGGTTTTCACTCCTAACTTTATGGTGTACTCCCAAGGTATGACCACTAACTTACCAATCAAAAAGTTCGATCCCTAACTCATTGTTAAGGATCCACAGAAATAAGAAGAGGTAACTCACCATTAAGGTAAGGGAATCACTCCTATCTTAATGGTGAAGTTTTACAAAAACAAAATATAACAAGATAAACTTCTTCATCAAAATCCAGAATTCACTCCTACTTTGATGAGGTCGTTTCATTCGAACAAATTCAATTCATAAAAATGACATTATCATCAAGGTATGGAATTCAAGCCTATCTTGATGATTGAATTTCATAATAACATGAAAATAATCAAAGATTGACATTTGTCACCAAAGTATGGGTTTCAATCCTATTTTGGTGAGATCATGTCATTTGTGAAGTGCCAGTTCTAATGAGAATAATTGAAGTCAATCCTCAGGATGAGTAAATCGCCCTAATCCAGAGGATGAAATTTCATAAAACACACAATTGGAAACCATTTATCGAAAAAAATAGAGAACCATCAAAGTAAGGGAACCATCCCTGTTTTGATGAGTTAGAATCGTTTGGGAGGTACGAGTGTTCTTAGTCATAGATTGACTTACAAACTCTTGCATCTCCCACGGTGCAGACGGTTCAAGGTTTGACTTAATAACGAAAGGAAAAGAATATCACTTAGAAATTCAGAAAATTTCAAGTTACATCAATGTAACCAAAAGGAAAATCATGCTTACAAAATTTGAGGTCAAAGTTCGAGGTAACAGGATTAGTTATGATAGTGTCCAAATCTTGGATGGTGTAATTCGGGATTACGAAATCAAGGACAAGAATATTTCAACATCGTAATGAATGTGAACATTCGATTCACAATCGAAAGGAAATACATGGACTTTTCAAGATATGAGGTCAAACATAACCTTATTGAGGACACGCGTACCTATAAGTAATCACTCATCTCAAGGGTTTCAAGTCAAATAAAATGGATTCAATGATCGAATCAATCACTATTTACACTTTCCTAGACAAAGTATCCCGAGATGTAAGAATTTCACCTTATAGCATTGAATGTCTTTAGTTATGGGACACACCCTTAAGAAGATTTGAAAATCATAAGTAACAATTTAAAGTTTTGAAGACCATTCGGTTTAGATTCCTAATATCTTTGGGTATATTAAGATCCATGTTCACGTTGGTCAAGGTATAGAAATAGTTACATGAAACGCCCAACGTGTAACGATGTTTAAACGTAAAAGTTGAAATTTTAAGATGAGTTCAATATCGACAGGAACATTATGTATGATAAGAATGAGGAGATATAACTTTGGTGATAAACTAGTTCAAGGAATCAATAATTTTTAAGATGCAAAGAGGATGGTTCCATTTGGTAGCGCATTACCATTTGGAATCGTTGACACGTCAAGGTAAATTGACCCGTTTGCCTTAGAGACTTGTGTATGTTGACCAAGAGGCATAGTATTATGTAGCATGCAAACAACATGTAAGCTCAAAAGTATAAGGATCTTTCTATGAGGTTCATGCAACTATAGTCTAGGTCACCATTTCTAATAACCTGAATCCCTATAGTTATGGGATCTGATACCAATCTGTCACACCCCAACCTTGATGGCGGAATCATCGAGATGTGAGGGTTACGATTGTTCACAGCCACATAACGCTATTATTAAATCCAAATATATATTATTCATAAGTTTGAAAGGTACATTACAAGCATAAGTCTCAATAATGAAATAATATTTGACATGACATAACAAAGTAAAATCAATTGATTTTATTAACTAGGTGCAAGTCCTAGATTATGCCAGCAACATAAGTACACTTCAAACTTGGGGGTTTCCTGAAACATGATAAAAATAAAAGGTCAACTAAAAATAGTTGGTGAGTTTCCAAGGTTTTCATACATAATATGAAAAGGTTACAAGTAGCAATTCATGTCATAGGTTATAAGCTAGTAAGGTTATAGAACACATATCGTTACAACCAAACCTCGACTTGATTACAAGTATATAAGATTGGCTAAGTGTATTTGGTTCCCTAATGCACAAGCATACGACTCCTAGGAGTCGACAATACATCGACTTTAGCACCAAATAGGCTTGTCAGGCCCAAAGATCTAAGACGTCGCCAGGCTAGCAATAGTTAATGATTGTAAACAAACTATGTATCTCATATAAACACTTACAACCCACAAATAACCATGACAAAATAATAAGATGAATTGCAAGTGCTTTACAAGTCTCAAACGTTTATAAGTGTATGATGTATAAGTATCATGTTTCACCCCGAAATAGTGTGAAAAGTGTAAAAAGGGACACGGAAAACTCACATGGAAAATAAGTATTTATTTGATGATTAATAAGTATAATGATAAGCGTCGTTCCAAAGTAAACCGTCACAAGGCACCTAGTTATACACATATATATTTACAAGATTAAAGTTTAATTATATAAGTTTAACGTTTGAATAAGAACTAGGGTTTCAAGTGGATTTTGGGGCTTGTCAAATACTTATCTTTAACAAATAAAGCTCATTCATGTTTTCTTGAAAAATATATATTTTTATATTTTATACCAAGATGTGAAGAAGAACATTTATAATAACTTGATAAATATATATAAAGTTGGAATAAAGTTTTATAACCCAAACGAAATAAGTACAATTTAAACAACATTAAAAAAACGTTTGGTCCAATAATAATTTATTAATCATTATTTATAATCCATTTTACATGAAATTATTCATGAACAACCCTTGCTAAAATGTTTTATTAACAAGATATATTTATTTATAAAATTTATAGTTTTAATCATTAAGGGTTAAACTAATAAAATTTGTGGTGGTTTACCTCCTCATTTAAAGTCTATTTTATAAACATATCCCTATTATAATCTTTATTTCATAAAAATTATCAAATTATTTAAAAACAATTTTACAGAAATTTATTAAATGACCCTAAAATAATAAAAGTTACAAAACTTCTTTTTTATAATTTTTAGAAATTTTTCTATAATTTTTATAGGCCAAAAAGCCTTAAAAATATGTGAGGTGTAAGGCCCCGCTCCCGGGCGCCTTACGGTTGGTGGTTCATCGCACGTAAAACATACATAATGTATATAATCATAAAATAACGCAGCAGAATTAATAAAATATACATTCTCATTCATTCATAAAAGTCATTACATCATTGACATGATTACAAAATACAGCTTTCTCTGCTTTGCCTATCTTCGCTATGATTGCTGCTGAAGCATATTAAACCTTTGATTACGTAAGTAATCTCGTTCATATGAATCCTCAGCAACCATAGGGTCATACAGCGACCTCTATAGAAGATATTAAGTTCAAAAATATAAAAATTTATATTTTTATACTAAAGAATATTCCTTAGGTAATTCCGTACATCGGAACCCTTACGGAACACTCTTGACACTCTCATGCAACATACTTTGTTGCGTGTACTATGCATACGCACTTCCAGTGCGTGGCAGTATATTCAAAATTAAAGGAGATTTCTTAAGTAATCCCTTTTATGGGAATCCTCAAGAAATCTCGTAATGGGCCCTCAAGAAATCTCGTAATGGCATGCAACGTGATGAGTTGCGTGCGTTATGGGCCCACAACGCATGACGTTGCAGCATTATCAAATGGAGAATGCCATCCCAAAAGAGCTGAGTAGCCGCCTCGTGCCATCCCCAGCAACGCTACCTGCCAACTGGAAACACATAAAAAGTCAGCGTTGCTGAGTGAGTTCTAGTTTAATAATAACATACTTTGTTCATATTAAAACCGTTCATTCTTTACACGTGATCATACATCGTACATACATATAGATAATATCTTTATTATCTCATTCGTTCATTCGTTCGTTCGTCACGCATCGTTATCTTTCACTTCTCGTTTAGGTCCTGTCAGGCTTTACCCACTTCATGGCACGCGACCATGATTACTGTGGTCGAATGACAAGGACCCCGTTACATCTTTTCTTGCACATTGGATATCTTTTGTACCACTACCATCTGCTATACCCGAACGTTATTAGCTACCGGGCCGAAGTCATTAAATGAACAGCAAAACGTATGCCACGGTACTAGAGGTAAGCGGTAGGGATACCATACATATGGTCAATCACTAAGAAGGACCCGTTAAACTTATCCAATGTTTGCAAGTCATCTTTCGTTAATTCGTTCGTTAATGCATGTATTCATCATCTTTTAATCATTCGTTCATTCATTAATACATGCATTCGTCATCGTGTTCCCCTTTCATTATCTTTCACTTTACGTTACATAATACTTCGTTCGTTCGTTCATTAATACGTAAAGCCATAGAAAGATATTCACGCGTTATTATAAGGACACACACATCATACATACATCATCATACATAGCATCATACGTACATCGTCATGCATAACATCATACATGCATCATCATACATGCATCATCATACATCATCATACATAACCTCGTACAAACATAGCCTACATCATCAATCGTCACTAGGCACTTACGTAAATTCCAAGTAGGGACTTACTCCCGTATCCTTCCCAAAACCGGGACTTATTACGCGTCATCTTGAGTGTGGTAGCACTAACTGTCCCTCCAAGATCGTGGGGACTCATACTAGGACCTTATATAACATATCGAGTCCACAAACATACCTTTGACGTATAACACTACATTATACCCCGACGGGCCATACATACATACGTCAATAAACAAGTTTATATGTGTTCCAGCCCCAAAAATCGTTTAAAATCAGTAAATGAGGGGTCCTAGAACTCACCTGTGCTTGACAAGCAGCTTCTCAATCAAGCCTTAAAGTCGCGGGTCACACTACACTGCCTGCAGATAAGTTAACACTCAAAAGAGTTAATTTCTGCCTAATTTCGCTACTAAGTTCGCAGGTAGTTTCGCCCGTAAATTCGCCAGCAGTTTCGCTGGGCAAATCAGCAGTTTCGCTGCTAGTTTCGCCGGGCAGCATTTCTGCCAGTTTCGCTGGACAGATTCGCTACCTCGAGCGCCCAACTTTCGTTGGAATTCCCTAGTTTCGCAATATCTAAGGTCAACTTGGGCATTGGCATAGTCATCAGCGAAACTATAGTTTCGCTCAGGCGAATATGTAGTTTTGCTACAACGAAACTGTAACTTCGCTGTAAATCCTTCCAGTTTCGCTGGACGAACTTACAGTTTCGCTGGTCGAGACCTTAAATTCGCAGAACGAGCTGAAATTTACGAATCAGCTCGTTTTAGCCCAAAAATCCAATCCTTTCCACCCAAACCCTTGGATTATCATCCAGGAAGCTATATCTAAGCTCATTACACGTTTTCTTACCCTAAAACGTGTGTTTTGGGGCGATTTTTGCCACTTTAAAACCTCAAAAACCCATACTCGGGTTTTTCACCAAATGTAGCAATTTAGATACGTTTCTTACCTTGATTCTTGTAGTTTAGGAGCCCACAAACACCAGCCTTCGATTCTTGACCACCCGAGCTTCAATCCGACACTTTCTCTCTCTACACTTTCTCTCTCTAGAATGGGTGTTTGAGTGAAAATGAGAGTTGCTCAGCTGATCCATCTATTTATATGTCAGGCGTTCCCGGGACCCCAAACTCTTTAAACTCGTGACCCGGAGGGTTAACTCGGTGTAATACCCGCAACCATTTTATATTTATTAAATGGTTTTTCATCCGAGCCCATCACTATCACTTGACTCGATTAGAAAATTTTCCGGGTGTTACAAGTCCACCCCCTTATTTAGGTTCGTCCTTGAAACCTGTTATTCTTCGAACAGATGTGGGTAATGTTGTCTCATTTCTTCTTCAGTCTCCCACGTAGAATCAGATCCCTTCCTGTGCTTCCTCTGCACGCGCACAAGAGGAACTACTTTGTTTCTTAGCCGTTTCTCTTTTTTATCGATGATTGCTACTGGTTGCTCCACATAGTTGAGCCGTTCGTCTACTTCGATATCCTCCAGCGGTACAATCATATCTTCATCGGCCAAACATTTCCTCAGATGAGATACGTGGAAGGTCGGGTGAATTCCACTCAGCTCATCTGGCAGTTCCAACCTATAGACCACTTCTCCCACACGGGCGATAATTCGGAAAGGGACTATATACCGGGCTCAGTTTACCCCGCTTTCGGAACCTAATAATTCCTTTCCAAGGCGAGACCTTCAACATGACCCGATCACCGACCTTGAACTCTATCGGTCTTCGCCTCTGGTCAGCATACGACTTTTGTCTGTCTTTCGCCGCCTTCATGAAGGCTTTGATCTTTTCTAACTTTTCAGTCGTTGCTTCAACTACCTCCACTCCACCCAGTTCCTTCTGCCCAATGTCTCCCCAACATGCGGGCGTCCTACATTTCCTACCGTACAACATCTCGTAGGGCGGCATGCCAATGCTGGCATGATAACTGTTATTGTAAGAGAATTCTGCTAACGGCAGGTGATCGTCCCAACTTCCTCCAAAATCGATCACACACGCTCGTAGCATGTCTTCGAGTGTTTGGATCGTCCTCTCAGACTGACCGTCTGTTTGGGGGTGATATGCCGTGCTAATGTGTAGCCTCGTCCCCATTGCATCATGAAACCTCTTCCAAAACTTGGAGGTAAACCGGGTGTCACGGTCAGACACAATAGACACCGGTACGCCATGACGAGCTACAATTTCTTTGATAAATAGATCCGCCAATCTTTCAGATGAATACATCTCGCGGATCGGTAGGAAGTGGGCACTCTTCGTCAATCGATCAACTATCACCCATATAGCATCATACCCTTTCGGGGTACGTGGTAGTTTCGTGATGAAATCCATGGTGATGTGCTCCCACTTCCACTCGGGTATATCCAACGGTTGGATCTTCCCGTACGGTTTCTGATGCTCTGCCTTGACCTGTGAACAAGTCATGCACTTACTCACATATTCCACCACATCACGCTTCATGCCGGGCCACCAATAGTCTTTCTTCATGTCTTGGTACATCTTGGTAGCACCGGGGTGAATGGAATATCGAGTCTTATGGGCCTCATCCATGATTTTCCACGTAGATCCCCGTACCGAGGAATCCACACTAGCCCAAATCGGGTCTTAACACCAAGAGTGTTCTCACCCAGTTCTGTAACTAGACCTCTCATCCTTTCGGAGTTAAGACGATCCTCCTTCAAAGCCTCGTCTTGGAACTCCTTAACCTGTGTCATCACGTCCGAGGTCATAATCAGCTGATAAGCCTTCACCCGAATCGGCTCGGGCCTTTCCTTCCGGCTAAGGGCATCAGCCACCACATTGGCTTTGCCCGGGTGGAATGGATTTCACAATCATAATCTTTTATCAGCTCCAACCACCGCCTCTGCCTCATGTTTGGATCCTTCTGCTCGAAGAAGTACTTCAAGCTCTTGTGGTCCGTGAAGATGGTGCACTTCGTCCCGTATAGATAGTGCCGCCAAATCTTCAACGCGAAAACCACCGCAGCTAGTTCTAGGTCGTGCGTGGGATAATTGACTTCGTGGGTCTTCAGTTGTCGAGATGCATAGGCTATGACCTTTCCGCGTTGCATCAATACGCAACCCAGCCTATAATAGGATGCATCCGAATAGACCACCAAGTCTTCATTTCCCTCGGGCAATGTCAAGACAGGAGCTCGTGTCAGTCTCGTCTTCAATTCCTCAAAAGCGTCCTCCTGTTCTCGACCCCACACGAACTTTACATTCTTGCGAGTCAATTTTGTCAAAGGTGAGGCTATCTTGGAGAAGTCTTGAAT
Source organism: Flaveria linearis (assembly GCA_024085815.1). Classification (NCBI taxonomy): domain Eukaryota; kingdom Viridiplantae; phylum Streptophyta; class Magnoliopsida; order Asterales; family Asteraceae; genus Flaveria; species Flaveria linearis. The sequence continues at coordinate 42,800,519 of CM044011.1, forward strand.
AAATCTTCTATAGTAGCCCGCCAGCCCCAAGAAGCTGCGAATCTCGGTTGGCGTCTTCGGTGACTTCCATTGCATCACGGCCTCAACCTTTGCTGGGTCCACCATTATTCCTTCTGCATTCACTACGTGACCCAGAAATTGCACCTCGCGTAACCAAAAGGCGCACTTGGAGAACTTGGCGTACAATTTCTCCCTTCTCAACGTTTCCAATACTTCCCGAATATGCCCGGCATGCTCTTCTTCACTTCTCGAATAAATCAGGATATCATCGATGAATACAATCACTGATTTATCTAACATTGGTCGGCACACTCGGTTCATCAAATCCATAAAAGCAGCCGGCGCATTGGTCAACCCGAAAGACATGACAAGAAACTCGTAGTGACCATAGCGCGTACGAAAGGCTGTTTTAGGGATATCCTGCTCCTTCACCTTCAGTTGATGGTACCCCGATCGAAGATCTATCCTTGAAAACCAACTGGCACCCTGAAGTTGATCAAACAAGTCATCGATCCTTGGTAAGGGGTATCTGTTCTTCACCGTCAGCTTATTCAGCTCGCGGTAGTCGATGCACATCCTCATACTACCATCCTTCTTCTTTACGAACAGGACCGGAGCACCCCAAGGTGAGATACTCGGTCTGATAAACCCCTTATCCAGCAGCTCCTGCAACTGCTCCATCAACTCTTTCATCTCCGTCGGAGCCAAGCGATATGGTGCTTTTGCGACAGGTTGAGTACCCGGTATCAGGTCGATCTGGAACTCGATCTCTCGGTCAGGTGGCAATCCCGATAAGTCTTCGGGAAACACGTCTGGAAAGTCACACACCACTGGCACATCGCATAGCTGTGGTGTTGGCGTCTCTACATTCTTTACATAACATAAGTAGGCGCTACATCCGCGCCTCATACACTTTCCCGCCACCGCCATCGAGATCACCTTCGGAATCGTCGTAACTCGATCGCCACATATTGTCACCGGACTTCCGTCGGTCGCCGTCAGTCTAATCATCTTCTTTCGGCACATGATATTCGCTTTGTAGGTTGCTAACCAGTCCATCCCTAACACTACATCAAATCCTCCTAGAGGCATCACATGTAACTTGGCAGCAAACCTATGGCCCTCTAATTCTATGGCACAGCCTTCTATCACATCCGTAACCCTAGTGGATTTACCAATAGCGGTTTCTATTCAAAGGACTTATTGAGGCATTTACTTCTAACAGGTAGTTTAGCACAGAAGGTAGTAGAATTAAAACTCCTACTAGCACCCGAATCAAATAATATAGAGGCTAAAATTTGGTCTATTAGGAACGTACCAGACACAACATCAGGGTCCGTTCTAGCCTCCTCCTGCGTCATGGTGAACGCCCTAGCCTTCGCCCTCGGTGCTTCTCCTCCCGTCTTCTTCTCCCCTGAGCCCCAGCCCTCGGCTTCTTGCAATCTCTGCTCATATGACCACTTTCCCCACAGTCAAAACACTTGCCCATTCGGCAATCCTTGGCCATATGCCCAGTCCTCCCACACTTGAAACAGATGTTGGATCCCCACTTACACTCCCCCGAGTGCTCTTTCCCACACTGTCCACACTTCCTCAACCCTGCTCCCTTCGCGACCACTCGGCGGTCGTCTACCCTTGCCTTCTTGTTACCTGTCGAGGTATCACCTCGACCAACCTCTTTCCCTGCCAACCCTTCTCGCCACCTCCTTTCTTACCACCCTCAGCCTTCACCGACGCAGCTCGCTCATCGTACAACCTTCCCACCAAATCCACCGCCGACCTGAAAGTACTTGGTCGAGCGGAAATCAAATGCCAACGAATTTCGGCTGGCAACCCCTGAATATACCGGTTGATCTTTCGAGACACCGGCGTCACCTGCTCTGGGACCAATCGCGCCATATCGTTGAATTTGGCAGTGTATTGTTGGTGGGTCATCGTCCCTGCCTCCAACCGCAGAAACTCTCTCTCAACTCGGTCCATCTCCCGACGAGGACTGAACTCCTCGATCGCCATTCTCTTCAACTCAGACCACTTCATTTTCCCAATGGCCCTGCTACCCTCAGCCTGGACAATTTGTCCCACCAGCACAATGCCGTCCCCGTAAATGAATGGGTAGCAAACTTCACCTTTTTATCCTCCTGGCAGTCACTGATATCGAGGACCGCCTCCATCTCTCTCACCCATTGGTGAGCATCGGCAGCTGTACCAGAACCATCAAAAGTCGGGGGCTTACACCTCATGAATGCCCGTAGTTACAACCCCGTGTTGTCTCACGCTCGGCCTCCTCCTCCTCCTCTCATCATCAGAAAGAACCGTTTCCGGCCCTGTTGCTGCTGCCACCTCCCTGAGGCTCGATTCCTCTCGCCTCTCATCTTCGCGTACAGCTTTTATCACCTCGGTCACTAAAGACGGTAAGATCGTCTGCATGACTTGGTGCACCTCCTCGACCACTGTCTCTTTCACTGAGGCCCTCAAATCATCACTCTCATCCACTCCCCCGAGGGAGTAGTATTAGGTTCTTCAGGAACCTTCTTCTCTCGTCTAGGCCTTCCTCTTGTGGCTCGTGGTTCCGCACCACTTCCGCCACTGCCTCCACCAAGTGGGGCTTTAGATGATCTACCACCGACCATCTTCTATCTCACACTGAAAGGTTCAAATACCAACACGGTCATTCAAGGAAATAGCTCAGTTTATGTTAAGTACAGTAAGTTACTAATTACAGTGGCCAGTTGTGATTAGTCACTTACTCTACTCTTCGCACCCCAAGCATTACCCTTACTGACTACATCAGTATCTAAATCTAACAGCACACATAAACCACATTACACGCGCACATAACATTGATTATCTTTAAGAAAATACCTGATGGCACGCAGCTACTCAGATGGCATTCATCCCCTTTCTGTCCCATTTCTCAGTTTAAGTTTTAGGTTTATTTTGAAAATTTACCCATTCTACTTAAACTTTTGCTCTGATACCAACTTGTAAGGCCCCGCTCCCGGGCGCCTTACGGTTGGTGGTTCATCGCACGTAAAACATACATAATGTATATAATCATAAAATAACGCAGCGGAATTAATAAAATATACATTCTCATTCATTCATAAAAGTCATTACATCATTGACATGATTACAAAATACAGCTTTCTCTGCTTTGCCTATCTTCGCTATGATTGCTGCTGAAGCATATGAAACCTTTGATTACGTAAGTAATCTCGTTCATATGAATCCTCAGCAACCATAGGGTCATACAGCGACCTCTATAGAAGATATTAAGTTCAAAAATATAAAAATTTATATTTTTATACTAAAGAATATTCCTTAGGTAATTCCGTACATCGGAACCCTTACGGAACACTCTTGACACTCTCATGCAACATACTTTGTTGCATGTACTATGCACACGCACTTCCAGTGCGTGGCAGCATATTCAAAATTAAAGGAGATTTCTTAAGTAATCCCTTTTATGGGAATCCTCAAGAAATCTCGTAATGGCATGCAACGTGATGAGTTGCGTGCGTTATGGGCCCACAACGCATGACGTTGCAGCATTATCAAATGGAGAATGCCATCCCAAAAGAGCTGAGTAGCCGCCTCGTGCCATCCCCAGCAACGCTACCTGCCAACTGGAAACACATAAAAAGTCAGCGTTGCTGAGTGAGTTCTAGTTTAATAATAACATACTTTGTTCATATTAAAACCGTTCATTCGTTACACGTGATCATACATCGTACATACATATAGATAATATCTTTATTATCTCATTCGTTCATTCGTTCGTTCGTCACGCATCGTTATCTTTCACTTCTCGTTTAGGTCCTGTCAGGCTTTACCCACTTCATGGCACGCAGCCATGATTACTGTGGTCGAATGACAAGGACCCCGTTACATCTTTTCTTGCACATTGGATATCTTTTGTACCACTACCATCTGCTATACCCCGAACGTTATTAGCTACCGGGCCGAAGTCATTAAATGAACAGCAAAACGTATGCCACGGTACTAGAGGTAAGCGGTAGGGATACCATACATATGGTCAATCACTAAGAAGGACCCGTTAAACTTATCCAATGTTTGCAAGTCATCTTTCGTTAATTCGTTCGTTAATGCATGTATTCATCATCTTTTAATCACTCGTTCATTCATTAATACATGCATTCGTCATCGTGTTCCCCTTTCATTATCTTTCACTTTACGTTACATAATACTTCGTTCGTTCGTTCATTAATACGTAAAGCCATAGAAAATATTCACGCGTTATTATAAGGACACACACATCATACATACATCATCATACATAGCATCATACGTACATCGTCATGCATAACATCATACATGCATCATCATACATCATCATACATAACCTCGTACAAACATAGCCTACATCATCAATCGTCACTAGGCACTTACGTAAATTCCATGTAGGGACTTACTCCCGTATCCTTCCTGAAACCGGGACTTACTACGCGTCATCTTGAGTGCGGTAGCACTAACTGTCCCTCCAAGATCGTGGGGACTCATACTAGGACCTTATATAACATATCGAGTCCACAAACATACCTTAGACGTATAACACTACATTATACCCCGACGGGCCATACATACATACGTCAATAAACAAGTTTATATGTGTTCTAGCCCCAAAAATCGTTTAAAATCAGTAAATGAGGGGTCCTAGAACTCACCTGTGCTTGACAAGCAGCTTCTCAATCAAGCCTTAAAGTCGCGGGTCACACTACACTGCCTGCAGATAAGTTAACACTCAAAAGAGTTAATTTCTGCCTAATTTCGCTACTAAGTTCGCAGGTAGTTTCGCCCGTAAATTCGCCAGCAGTTTCGCTGGGCAAATCAGCAGTTTTGCTGCTACTTTCGCCGGGCAGCATTTCTGCCAGTTTCGCTGGACAGATTCGCTACCTCGAGCGCCTAACTTTCGTTGGAATTCCCTAGTTTCGCAATATCTAAGGTCAACTTGGGCATTGGCATAGTCATCAGCGAAACTATAGTTTCGCTCAGGCGAATATGTAGTTTCGCTACAACGAAACTGTAACTTCGCTGTAAATCCTTCCAGTTTCGCTGGACGAACTTACAGTTTCGCTGGTCGAGACCTTAAATTCGCAGAACGAGCTGAAATTTACGAATCAGCTCGTTTTAGCCCAAAAATCCAATCCTTTCCACCCAAACCCTTGGATTATCATCCAGGAAGCTATATCTAAGCTCATTACACGTTTTCTTACCCTAAAACGTGTGTTTTGGGGCGATTTTTGCCACTTTAAAACCTCAAAAACCCATACTCGGGTTTTTCACCAAATGTAGCAATTTAGATACGTTTCTTACCTTGATTCTTGTAGTTTAGGAGCCCACAAACACCAGCCTTCGATTCTTGACCACCCGAGCTTCAATCCGGCACTTTCTCTCTACACTTTCTCTCTCTAGAATGGGTGTTTGAGTGAAAATGAGAGTTGCTCAGCTGATCCATCTATTTATATGCCAGGTATTCCCGGGACCCAAACTCTTTAAACTCGTGACCCGAGGGTTAACTCGGTGTAATACCCGCAACCATTTTATATTTATTAAATGGTTTTTCATCCGAGCCCATCACTATCACTTGACTCGATTAGAAAATTTTCCGGGTGTTACATGAGGTTGCCCGGGTTCGAACCCGGGACCACTAGTAGGGAATGTGAGTGCAGAACCAGTAAACCAAGGCCTCAACCGCGGTTTAACTTGGTTTCTGAAATTTGAAAACATAAGCATGAGAACATTCCCAATTCTTATGAACCCTAGTTTTGATTCATTCCAAATTGAACAATCAAACATTGTTGTTAAAGAAATTAACCTTGGGGCTTTGATTCCCCATGGTTAATCGAGTTCGTTATAGTTTAGAATCACCTGAAATGATTTTGGATTCAACGAACATGACCCGAGCCTATGTCGCGGCTAAGTCTCGATTCGAACGCGATGTGTGTGTGTGTGTGTGTTTTGATGAAATTGAGAGTTTAGAGAGTTTGTGAACCCCAATTCAAGTGAAAGCCCTTTGTTTTATAGGTTTAGTTCGTTCGAATTGATGTCCAACGGTTTCGAGTTTAAGGTTGGCCGTTTCTAATGGTTTAATTGATTTACAAAGTTGTTTCAGGTGAAATTGATGTTGCCAATAACTTTGAGATGATTACTTGAACGTTTCTGTACGTTTAATTTGTTTATTATTGTATTTTAGATGCGCAACGGCTTTGGGATTTTAAGAGTCGTTCGATTACGAGTAATACTCATCAAGAACTCCATTAAAACGCAATTAACGAGTATATACAAGTTCGAGATGGTTCTACAATTGTATTGGCGTGTTTTGGGGTCAAAACCGCGGCTCAAAGCCCGGTTTTTGGCTTCTCCGGAGCCGCGGCCGACGGCCGGGTGTGTTTGCCGGAAACACGGGTGAAGGAGGAGGAAAAAGGGGGTTGGTTTTGAAATGTTACACAACCAGCCCCTATGATTTTCTTTTGTTCAAACTCCACCCAAAGTTTGGGTTTAGTTTTAATATAATTTACACTTTAGTCCCTGTATTTATTGACCTTCGGGAAAAGAGCAGGGGTAAGTAAAGGTGTGATAGTTCCCATAAGTATGTGTGAGACGGTCGTCGAGACCTTTGAAGTGATGTTGGGCATGACGATGATAGTGTTTCATGTTTATGCATGATGTTTGTATGCTAAGTATGATGAGGCCCTATATAATGTTGATGACTGATGACTTGTAAATGTCGATGCTTCTGGTATCGATGTATGTTTATCTTTTCCGTAGGTATGTTAAGTATGGTGTTGCCATGTTAGATGGTGATGACTAATGACTTGTAAATGTCGATGCTCCTTGTATCGATGTATGTTCATCTTTTCCGTAGGTATGTTAAGTATGGTGTTGCCATGTTAGATGGTGATGACTGATGATTTGTAAATGTCGAGGTTCCTTGTGTCAATACGTGTTTATCTTTCCATGGCTTTACGTGTTATGATTAATAACTGTAATGAAAGTATTATGTAACGCAAAGTGAAAGATAATGAAAGAGGAATGTAATGAATGAATGCATGCATGCATTAACTTATGAATGAACGAACGTAAGGCTCGTAAGCATATGTATGAGGTGAGCGACTCAGTGTAACACCCTCAATCTCATAACAATAATATAATCAGGAGGGTGCTACTAGTTGGGTTATTATAACAACTCAGAGACTACAAACGCAGCGGAATTTTATATATATATTAAAACTGTTTACATCGTTAACAATATTTACAAGACTTTAACCGACTTTCAAAACTTTGTTAAACTTCAAATACATCATTCCCAAAACCCAACATTTGTGGCCAGTATCATACACCATAACCGGAAGCTAACTCTGTGGGGAACCATCACGAGCACCTCTATTACTACCTAGCATGCATAAGAAAACAAACACAAAATCAGATAAACTGGTGAGTTCTAACCTACATCACATTTCAATATCAATAATTCATCAACTGTTACCACACTGAATTATTCACACACACACATTCATCAGTCCATGTACTTATCCCAGTATTGATATGCATATCGAATACCCACAAGGTATTTATGGACATCTTTTTTTTACGGATTTTACTTTGGTGGGTCAAACCTCCACCTCGCGTGTTGACGGGTCAAACCTCCGTCTATAGTTTGGCGGGTCAAACCTCCACATCTGACGGGTCAAACTTCCGTCTATAATTGGCGTTGACGGGTCAAACCTCCGTCTATAGTTGGTGGGTCAAACCTCCACCTCGCCATTAACCACAATTTACCACTTTCAACTCATTTTCACATCTTTATTTATTTATATGCACGCCAGTGCCCGAATTTTTGTCAAAACAACATTAACACATTAAAAGGGCAATTAGAACTCACCTTAATGTTTCCCAACAAGTGGTTATCAATCCAAATATGCTAGGGCAGCTAAAACTTCTCTTTCTCAAAGCAAATCTAAAACAACAACCCTAACTTAGTCAAATTTCCCCTAGCTGACCACTTCAACGACTAAGGCTATGCGACTGGACTCATTCGTACGATTGAACAAGCGACTGAGCTTAGTCGTACGAATGGACCATACGACAGAGATGCGAATGAGCTATAACAGGGTTTGTGCGAATGACCTCCATTTGTGCGATTGGTTCATGCGACTGAACTTCAGTCGCACGATTGAACAATGCGATTGACTCAGTCGCACGATTGAACAATGCGATTGACTCAGTCGCACGAATGGGTCATGCGACTGGGCTCATTCGCCTGAAACGGATCAGCAGCTGTGTTCTTGACATATTTGATCCAAAAACTCGAGTTTTAACTGCTCAGATTATGCCATATTCATAACAGAACATATACACTTTGTTTACAATCGTTTCGGATCCCTATTTCATCAAATTTCACAAAACTAGAATCCGAACCCTCGCTTTTCAGCTTAACAGTAAGATTAAACAGAAATCCCCAATTTAAAACATGTTTTTGGATCAATTTCAATCACATACATAGCTTAACATATTCAAAAATCAATCCGTACCAAGCAAAACTTACCAAAACGGAGCTAGTTTGATCGATTGGGCAAGAACAGGGCGTTTGGGTTCGTGAGGAACAAGGGGATGAAGTTACAGCAGATAAAATCTGCTTTTAACACCCTTAACCGCCCTACTTATCCTACATACCTATTTTTTGCCGACATACTCAATCGCACGACTGGCCTATTCGCACGACTCAATCGTACGACTGAGCCCATACGCTCGTCATTCGTGCGATTGAGCTTCATTCGCATGTATGGTATGCGACTGAACACTAAATTTAATTAAATATATAATTTTAAACTTTTGGATGTTACAAGTCTACCCACCTTATTTAGGGTTTCGTCCTCGAAACCTGATTAAAACAAATGGGGGTAGTTCCGTCTCATCTCTTCTTCTGGTTCCCAGGTTGATTCGGATCCTTGGCGATGTGCCCACTGCACCCGGACTAAGCTAATGCTTTTATTTCTAAGTTTCTTCTCCTTTCGATCTATAATGGCCACAGGTTGTTCAACATAATTAAGCTTCTCATCAACCTCAATATCATCTAATGGTACATATTGCGTTTCATTAGCTAAGCATTTTCATAGCTGAGAGACGTGGAAGGTTGGATGAATAGTGCTTAGTTCTTCTGGTAAATCCAATCTATATGCTACATACCCAACTTTTTCTATTATTCGGAAAGGTCCAATAAAACGTGGACTTAGTTTGCCTCTCTTTCTAAATCGAATGATGCCTTTCCATGGAGAAACTTTCAACAAAACGAAATCCCCAACTTTAAATTCTAATGGTTTTCTTCTACGATCTGCATATGATTTCTGCCTGCTTTTCACCTCTCTAATACGATTTTTAACTATCTCAAACTTTGACATTGTTTCTTCAATTATTTCACTATTTCCTAATTCACGTTGTCCCATATCTCCCCAATAAAGTGGAGTTCTGCACTTTCTTCCGTACAACATTTCAAACGGGGACATCTGAAGGGTAGCTTGATAACTGTTGTTGTATGCAAATTCAGCTAAAGGGAGATGACTATCCCAGCTCCCTCCAAAATCAATACTACATGCCCGTAGCATATCCTCCAATTTCTGAATAGTTCTTTCACTTTGACCATCTATTTGGGGATGATAGGCTGTACTAAAGTAAAGTCTAGTTCCCATGGCTTCGTGAAATTTTCTCCAATACCTGGAGGTAAATCTAGCATCTCTATCAGACGTGATACTTTTCGGAACTCCATGCAATCTAACTATTTCTTTAGTAAAGATATCAGCTAGCCTTTCCACCGAATAGGTTTCCCGTATTGGTAGAAATAAAGCACTCTTGGTTAGCTGATCTACCACTACCCAAATAGAATCATAACCTTTTGGTGTACGGGGTAACTTCGTTATAAAATCCATAGTCAGATCGTCCCACTTCCAAACTGGAATGGATAATGGCTGCAATAATCCATAAGGTTTCTGATGTTCAGCTTTCACTTGGGCACAAGTCAAACATCTATTTACATACTGCATCATATTGAATTTCATCCCTGGCCACCAATAATGTGACAACCCGGAAAAAATTTGTTGATTAAAATATATATATATATATACATATATATGTATATATTTGATATTATAATAATGATAATAATAATAATGTAAATAATAATAATAATATTTTTATAATAATAATTTATAAAAAGTTTATTAAATTTTGAAATAATAATTTGAATAATAAAGTTCAGGGGGTTAAATTGCTAATTTGGAAACTTATTTTAAAAAGTTTCACATGAAATAATAAATCAAGTAAAGTTGAGGGACCAGTTTTGTAAATTGTTTTAAAAACCCAAACCCCCCTCCCGTCGACCTCTTTCTCCGGTCACCGCTCCGGTGACGATTCCGGCGACCCTCAAACGACAAATTGAATCAGATTTCGACTAAATTAACTCTCCCGACACATTTTCGTGGGTGATTCACGCACTAAACCCCACTTTGATTTGAAAATATATTCGATTAGGTGCAATTCCCACTCGACCGAAACTTTCGGCCGACCACCATCGCAATCGCACTGAAACATTAATAAAATGAACAAATTGGTGGCGCACTAATGATCGTTTAACCCTTTAAAATCATCCATCGAGTCTCATTTGATCTGAAACACACCAAGTTACACTTTCGATCGAAATCTTCTGTCGCGAACAAGCAACTAATCGAACAGTACATTTAGAGCTCCAAAACAGGTAATTAAAACTACCTACATGCTCGATTTTTCATAGGGAATAAAAGCCCTATGGTTCCAATCGATTACAGTATCGAATTGAGGATGAATTTGATCCGGATCGAACCTAGGGTTCTTGGTGAATTGGGATTATTGGAGCTTGTGTTTAAAAGAATTAAAAACTGAGTTTACCTTGGTTTGCTGGTTTGTGTGTGTGATTGTGAACAGGAGGTCAAGGGTTCGAACCCTGCCCTAAACAATTTTTTTTGAAGCTTTTTTGAACCATTTAAAAATACAGAAAAATAACTAAAAATTATAAAAACAGTTTTTATAAACTTTGTTAATTTTATAAGTTAATTAATTATTTTCTGGAAAATTATTTCATTAAAAACCTTATTTATTTATTATTTTATAATTATTACAAAATGTTGTAAATGGGTATTTTTATAAAAATGGATTTTAATCATCAAATTATTAATGAACGTCATAATGTTAATTATGAATTATCTTGATAAGATAAATACAAATTAGATTTTATAAATTTAAATATTTATAAAATCTTACTTACATATAAATAATGTTTGCAATTTATTTAGAATATAATGTCTAGATAATTTATAAAATCTTACAAAACTAAATATAAATTTACATAGTTAAATAACGTTTATGATTTATTTGGAACATAATGATATGTTAAAAATCATTATTAAACTAATTAAATATTATGAAATGTAAATCTTTAGTTATTAAAGAATTAACAAAATAACTAAATGATTTAATTATATGTTTATAGCAAATCCCAGAAAACCAAACCTTAGATCAATTGAACGCCAGGTTCAAGATCTAACTTATTTAGGTTAAAGATTTGATTTGTTTGCTTATGTGAATTATAATTCCTTAGGAGGAATTTACTAGCTTGTCAACACCACACAAGGACTGAGGTGAGTTCATAACTATTCCCCTTTTTAATCATTTAAATATTTTGAGGATGGAATACATGTTGTAATTAAATTTACAAATTATTTTTGTGTATTATGTTAAATAATAATTGAATCACATTTATGATTACATATGGTTATATTGAAAATCCTTCTCTGTAAACTGGACTATTAACAAGGCAGGGATCTTTTGGATAGTACTATCGGGGAGTGACTGACCCCCACAAAGGTTTGGACATGTGGTCCTTATCAGATGCATAAAGATCTCGCTGTCATTCGGGATGACTATTCTGGTGTGAGAAGACAGATTGTGCGCTATATAAGTTTTGCCATTATAGTTCCACTTACAACCCATATGAGGATAAATGTAAAGAGAGGATTCGCGCCCTCTGATTTGAATTATTATAAATAACATAATACACACATGAAAAAGATATTAAACTATGTTACATGGGCAAATCCTGGGTGAAGGATTTGTTGGGCTTGTATATAGAAATAATAAACTATGATACATGGACAAATCCTATGTGAAGGATTTGTTGGGCTTGTACATAGTGGGTATGTGGGATAGCGGGTTCACCTTATTAAAAAGGGTTCCGACAGGCTATTCATATACCGGTGAGTAATTTAAACTCACACTTTTACAATAAACCCTTCTTTGAATGATAATTGATGATTTATCAAATATGTTTTACTTACCTATGAACTCACCAACCCTGTGTTGACACTTGATTTACATGTATTCTCAGGTATCTACTAGGAGCTTTTGGACATGCACGTAGGATCATATAAGAGCTCCAGATACATATTGGTTATTGATAAGACATGATTAGACGTATTGTTAAGAAACAATATATATATATTTATTTCCGCTGCGTATAATATCTAATGCTCTGAATAATAATGGATTGATTATCTAAAACTTATCATATAGAAAACTGCATCTCATGTGTAACTACTGTGTTCGATCCTGTTTGCTCACCCCTCCGTGATAGATTCCAGACCCGGAATCTGAGGGTGTGACAGATTGGTATCAGAGCCATTGGTTATAGTGAGTTAGGAATTGCATCTAGCTATAGCCACGCACAATAGTTGCACAAAGTAAATTGCCTTAGTTAGAGATTGACTAAGATTAAGAAGATATATGCCTTATGTGATTCCTCTTATACCTTGATTCTTATCAATACACACACGAATCTAAAATCATATTCAAGGCATTGTGTGCCTAAATTAAATGGTTTTCAAAAAGAGTTTTGAATCGTTATTCGTGGTTTTCAAATTCGTCAAAGTCTGTGTCTTACAACTTGAAACATGTAATGTTGGAAGAGCGTGATGCCTGTATCTCGAGGTGTTCTGTCTAGGCAAGGTATTCGTATAAATCCAAATCAACCGATGGACCTGTTTACCTTACCTGGGAACCCTTGGGATGAGTATCTGCTTATAGGTACGCATGTCTTCAACAAAGTTGTGATTGACCCAATACTTTGATTAGTCAACGTATTCGCTTTGATTTACAAATCAAACGATTACACCTGGAACATCTCATTGCTATTATGCCAAATTCTCGACTGTCGTTTTCATGTTGAATAGCTCATATTACCCAATTTCCATGAAAAATTCTTAATGATCTTTCAGAATGGCTTCTCGGCAAATCAGTTCACGGTCTAGAAACTCTGGTTGTAAGATTGCTGCTATTATAGCACGTGAAGTTACTGTGGTCAATACACAAGTCTATAAGGCAAATGAGTCAAATTACCTTGACGTGTTCCATTTGGTAATCTAAGCTACACTTGTCCTAACTTAAAGAGAGACTTGTTTCCCTAGTACTTGCCCTAACATGGTTATACCTGAAATCCTGAAAGTATGAAGGATAGGCAGCTATCATTAGACATATCGTGCTTATGTGCTTGTAGTTTACTTGCTATTACTTAAGTCCAGTCCTGCTTAGAGCCTTCATGGTATTTCCAATTATGATATTAATTTTATCTTTTAAGAGACATTCCTCCACTTAGCATTTCAGTATCTGAGGAACTGATTGAATGCTTAGAATGAAAGTGGACTACAGGAAATATAGAAGGGTGATGATACTCTCTATATATACATTACGTTATTCTTTGGGATAATGCTAAGGAAAATTAGGATGTCGTGTAACCGATTTAAGCATATTTTAGTATACCAGTGATGTTTATAAATAGGGTTACTATTACCTAAGGAATGAAATGCAAAAGTTAGAATTGTAATTCTAAAATCATGCAATGGTAGGGTTAAGTCGTGCTCTTCATACTGACAAACTCCATGAATTGATAAAACTGATGTCATACCTTATGACATTAGACCAAATAGAATTAAGAAGGACACTGGGAAAAATCTAGTGAGTAGTAGAATAAGCCTCTTTGATGGTTTAGATGATTTGCTTTAATGCCAATGTTGTGAACCTAGCTATGTTGGTTGATACGATTAAGCTAACATGTGTTAAACGGGGACATTAAGAAGGTTGGAGTTCCGACCATTACCATAAGTGTGCTCTAGGTTGATTAGGACCCCAAGACAAGTTAGAAATAATCAGAATTAGGAAATGGCTATAACTAGAAAGTAAGAATAGTTAAATCATGGAAATAAAGGTCATATAAATCAAGGTAACACCTCACGCGGTCATACATATATGACTGAAGCAAGCCACATTCGACAAGACCAAATGTTGTTACATGCACGTACCTTATCATCGGTAGCTACACATCTATTTGATACCAGGGTTGATAATAGCTTTGATTCTTCTGGAATTATTCTTCAACTTAGCATTAACCCTAGTTGCTTAGAAATTATCTCTAGACACGGAGTGCCAGTGTCTATCATCTCTAATCGTGACGCACGATTTACATCTATCTTTCGGGATAAACTTCAGAAAGCTCTAGGTACTCGCCTAGATATGAGCACATCCTATCACCCTAAGACTGATGGTCAAAGTGAAAGAACCATACAAACTCTTGAGGATATGCTTAGAGTTTGTGTTATTGATTTTGGAAAGAACTGGGAAGGTTATCTACCTTTGGCAGAATTCTCACATAAAATAGCTATCATTCGAGCATCAAGGCGGCACCATTCGAGGCCTTATATGGACGTAAATGTAGATCATCGCTTTGCTGGACAGAAGTTGGAGATAGTCAACTTACTGGCCCAGAATTGATCTTTGAAATTTATGAGAAAATTGTCCAGATAAGAGAACGCATGGTTGCTGCCAGGGATCGCCAGAAAAGCTACGCTGATAAACACCGCAAGCCACTTGAATTTCAGGAAAGAGATAAAGTTTCGCTAAAGGTATCTCCCTGGTAAGGAGTTATACGCTTTGGGAAACGAGGGAAATTGAACCCTCGCTACGTGGGACCTTTTGAAATTGTCAGAAGGATTGGCCCAGTAGCCTATAAATTAAATCTACCTGCTGAACTTGGTGGTGTGCACAATGTTTTTCACGTATCCGATCTAAGGAAGTGTTTATCCGATGAATCACTTGTTGTGCCTTTAGAGGAACTGCAAGTAGATGAGAAACTTAGATTTATTGAGGAACCAGTTGAAATCATGGCTAGGGAAGTTAAACAACTAAAGCATAGCAAGATTCTGATTGTTAGAGTTCGGTGGAACTCCCAGCGTGGTCCTGAGTTCACTTAGGAACGAGAGGACGAAATGATGCGCAAGTATCTTAACCTGTTCAAGGATGTTGCCAGTACATCTTAATTTTCGGGACGAAAATTCCTCTAACAGGGGGATGATGTGACAACACGGAAAAAAATTTGTTGATTAAATATATATATATATATATATATATATATATATATATATACACGTATATATGTATATATTTGATATTACAATAATGATAATAATAATAATGTAAATAATAATAATAATATTTTTATAATAATAATTTATAAAAAGTTTATTAAATTTTGAAATAATAATTTGAATAATAAAGTTCAGGGGGTTAAATTGCTAATTTGGAAACTTATTTTAAAAAGTTTCACATGAAATAATAAATCAAGTAAAGTTGAGGGACCAGTTTTGTAAATTGTTTTAAAAACCCAAACCCCCCTCCCGTCGACCTCTTTCTCCGGTCACCGCTCCGGTGACGATTCCGGCGACCCTCAAACGACAAATTGAATCAGATTTCGACTAAATTAACTCTCCCGACACATTTTCGTGGGTGATTCACGCACTAAACCCCACTTTGATTTGAAAATATATTCGATTAGGTGCAATTCCCACTCGACCGAAACTTTCGGCCGACCACCATCGCAATCGCACTGAAACATTAATAAAATGAACAAATTGGTGGCGCACTAATGATCGTTTAACCCTTTAAAATCATCCATCGAGTCTCATTTGATCTGAAACACACCAAGTTACACTTTCGATCGAAATCTTCTGTCGCGAACAAGCAACTAATCGAACAGTACATTTAGAGCTCCAAAACAGGTAATTAAAACTACCTACATGCTCGATTTTTCATAGGGAATAAAAGCCCTATGGTTCCAATCGATTACAGTATCGAATTGAGGATCAATTTGATCCGGATCGAACCTAGGGTTCTTGGTGAATTGGGATTATTGGAGCTTGTGTTTAAAAGAATTAAAAACTGAGTTTTACCGCGGCCTTGTGCCTTGGTTTGCTGGTTTGTGTGTGTGATTGTGAACAGGAGGTCAAGGGTTCGAACCCTGCCCTCAACAATTATTTTTTTGAAGCCTTTTTGAAGCATTTAAAAATACAGAAAAATAACTAAAAATTATAAAAACAGTTTTTATAAACTTTGTTAATTTTATAAGTTAATTAATTATTTTCTGGAAAATTATTTTATTAAAAACCTTATTTATTTATTATTTTATAATTATTACAAAACGTTGTAAATGGGTATTTTTATAAAAATGGATTTAATCATCAAATTATTAATGAACGTCATAATGTTACTTATGAATTATCTTGATAAGATAAATACAAATTAGATTTTATAAATTTAAATATTTATAAAATCTTACTTACATATAAATAATGTTTGCAATTTATTTAGAATATAATGTTTAGATAATTTGTGTCTATTTATAAAATCTTACAAAATTAAATATAAATTTACATAGTTAAATAATGTTTATGATTTATTTGGAACATAATGATATGTTAAAAATCATTATTAAACTAATTAAATATTATGAAATGTAAATCTTTAGTTATTAAAGAATTAACAAAATAACTAAATGATTTAATTATATGTTTATAGCAAATCCCAGAAAACCAAACCTTAGATCAATTGAACGCCAGGTTCAAGATCTAACTTATTTAGGTTAAGGATTTGTATTTGTTTGCTTATGTGAATTATAATTCCTTAGGAGGAATTTACTAGCTTGTCAACACCACACAAGGACTGAGGTGAGTTCATAACTATTCCCCTTTTTAATCATTTAAATATTTTGGGGCTGGAATACATGTTGTAATTAAATTTACAAATTATTTTTGTGTATTATGTTAAATAATATTGAATCACATTTATGATTACATATGGTTATATTGAAAATCCTTCTCTGTAAACTGGACTATTAACAAGGCAGGGATCTTTTGGATAGTACTATCGGGGAGTGACTGACCCCCACAAAGGTTTGGACATGTGGTCCTTATCAGATGCATAAAGATCTCGCTGTCATTCGGGATGACTATTCTGGTGTGAGAAGGCAGATTGTGCGCTATATAAGTTTTTCCATTATAGTTCCACTTACAACCCATATGAGGATAAATGTAAAGAGAGGATTCGCGCCCTCTGATTTGAATTATTATAAATAACATAATATACACATGAAAAAGATATTAAACAATGTTACATGGGCAAATCCTGTGTGAAGGATTTGTTGGGCTTGTACATAGAAATAATAAACTATGATACATGGACAAATCCTATGTGAAGGATTTGTTGGGCTTGTACATAGTGGGTATGTGGGATAGCGGGTTCACCTTATTAAAAAGGGTTCCGACAGGCTATTCATATACCGGTGAGTAATTTAAACTCACACTTTTACAATAAACCCTTCTTTGAATGATAATTGATGATTTATCAAATATGTTTTACTTACCTATGAACTCACCAACCCTGTGTTGACACTTGATTTACATGTATTCTCAGGTATCTACTAGGAGCTTTTAGACATGCACGTAGGATCATATAAGAGCTCCAGATACATATTGGTTATTGATAAGACATGATTAGACGTATTGTTAAGAAACAATATATATTTATTTCCGCTGCGTATAATATCTAATACTCTGAATAATAATGGATTGATTATCTAAAACTTATCATATAGAAACTGCATCTCATGTGTAACTACTGTGTTCGATCCTGTTTGCTCACCCCTCCGTGATAGATTCCAGACCCGGAATCTGAGGGTGTGACAAATAATCACGCTTTAAATCTTGATACATCTTAGTCATGCCTGGGTGAATGGAATATCTAGATTTGTGAGCTTCATCTAGGACCCTATCGCGTAAAGTCAACGGAACCCACATTCGACCAAATCTGATTTTAACACCGTAACTATTTTCTTCTAAATATTTTCTTGACCCACCATTCTTTCTCTCTTAATGTTTTCTTCTTTTAACGCTTCCAATTGGGCTTCTTTCAGCTGTTGCATAAAATCAGAAGTAATTACAAGTTTATACGCCTTAACCTTAATCAGTTCGTACCTCTCCTTTCTGCTCAATGCATCAGCAACCACATTTGCTTTCCCGGGGTGATACAAAATTTCACAATCATAATCTTTGATTAATTTCAACCATCGCCTTTGTCTCATATTTAAATCTTTTTGCTCAAAGAAGTACTTCAGGCTCTTATGATCAGTAAAGATGGTACACCTCACTCCATATAAGTAATGTCGCCATATCTTAAGAGCAAAAACTACAGCTGCTAGTTCTAAATCGTGGGTTGGGTAATTAACTTCATGGGTCTTCAACTGTCTAGAAGCATAAGCAATAACTCTCCCACGTTGCATTAAAACACACCCCAATCCCTGATATGATGCATCAGAATATATTACTAAATCATCTACACCATCTGGTAGGGCCAGTACTGGAGCTTGTGTTAATCGGTTCTTCAGTTCTTGAAAAGCAACTTCGTGTTCTTTATTCCATTCAAATTTAACATCTTTTCGAGTTAACTTCGTTAATAGAGAAGCAATTTTAGCAAAATCCTGAATGAATCTCCTATAGTATCCTGCCAGTCCTAAGAAACTACGAATTTCTGAAGGACTTTTAGGAATCTCCCAATTCATCACGGCCTCAATCTTCGTAGGGTCCACCAATATTCCATCCGCATTTATCACATGGCCCAAAAATTGCACTTCTCTTAACCAAAATTCACATTTCGAGAATTTTGCATACAACTTATTCTTTCTTAAAGTTTCCAATACTTCTCGAACGTGACAAGCATGATCTCCTTCATTCTTAGAATAGATCAAAATGTCATCTATGAATACAATTACCGATTTATCGAACATCGGTTTACATACTCTATTCATCAAATCCATGAATGCAGCAGGTGCATTCGTTAATCCGAATGACATCACCAAAAATTCATAATGCCCATATCGCGTACGAAAAGCTGTTTTTGGTATGTCCTCTTCTTTCACCTTTAACTGATGATACCCGGATCTAAGATCTATCTTTGAGAACCAATTAGCACCTTGGAGTTGATCAAACAAATCGTCAATACGAGGACATAGTCAATTCACATCCTCAAACTACCATCCTTCTTCTTTACAGTCAGCTTATTTAGTTCTCTGTAATCAATGCACATCCTCAAACTACCATCCTTCTTCTTTACAAACAGAACTGGAGCACCCCATGGCGAAGTGCTTGGTCGAATAAAACCTTTGTCTAATAATTCCTGTAATTGCTTCAGAAGTTCCTTCAGCTTAGCCGGTGCAAGTCTATAAGGGGTTTTAGCGACAGGTTTTGCTTCAGGTACTAAGTCAATTCTAAACTCAATTTCTCTATCAGGAGGTATACCTGGTAGATCCTCAGAAAATACATCAGGAAAATTACAAACCACTGGAACATCTTCTAATTTCTTCGTCTCCTTAGCAGTATCAATTACATATGCCAAGAATGACTCTCAACCCTTATTCAATAATTTCTCAGCCTTAACCATAGATATGACCTTCACTACACTATCATGATCATCACCAAAAACTGTTACCAAATTACCATTTGGTGCTCGCAACACAATCATCTTCCTTTTGCATATTATCTGAGCCTCAAACGTAGATAACCAGTCCATTCCCAATACTATATCAAAACCTCCTAACTTCATCATTTGTAATCTAGCAGGAAATTTTACACCTTTTAGTTCGACAAAACAATCATTTATTACCTCACTAACAACTATAAATTATTAGAGGCAGTTTCTACTGAAAAGGCAACATCTAGCTTTGATGGTTTAACTTTTATTAAGGCATGGAATTTTATTGATATAAAACTTCTATTAGCTCCCCGAATCAAATAAAATTCTAGCTGGTATATCATTAACAAGAAACGTACCCGACACAACATCCGGTTATGCCTTAGCCTCCTCCGTGGTCATCGTAAATGCTCTCCCCGCAGTACCGCTACTACCACTCGCACTAACTTTACTCGGTCCTCCCACTGCACGAATAGGGACCGGTCCAGGTCTAAACTTTGGACAATCAGAGTTCATATGTCCCATCTCCCCGCATTCATAACACCGAAGTTCTGGACATTTGGAAAGAAATGTCCAGGTTTCCCGCATTTACGACATGCCGGGTGATTTAATCTACATTCCCCTCCATGAAACTTCCCGCATCTATTACACCGAGGAGGGAAACCTACAAAACCCCTAGCATTAAACTTTCTCTTCTGCGGCCCACTCTGTCCATACATAGGCCTAGAGCTCAGTGAAGTTTCTTGACGACTAACCACTTCTTCCTTCACCATAGGTTTCTCGGACTCAGCAACTTCCTCATACATGTCCGCAGCCAAATTCACCGTAGCTTGGTAAGTAGAAGGAGAATTAGACTTACTAGCATTCTCACCTTAGGGGTAGTCCCTGAATATACCTAGTAATTCTCTTCGCCTCAGGAGTTACTAAATGAGGCACCAAACGAGCCATTTCTTCAAATCTAGAAGTATACTCTTTATGACTTAAACTGCCTGCCTGAAATTGCAAAAACTTGATCTCAATTCTGTTTATCTCGCCTTTCGGACAGAATTTTTCTATCACCAGTTCTTTAAAAGTTTCCCACGTCATCTGACTTACGGCGGTCTCACCCATGGCCTGTTCCACTGTATCCCACCAGTACAAGGCTTTTACTTGAAAAGAATGCACTACAAAGCCCACCTTCTGATCTTCCTTGCATCTACTAAGTTTAAACGCTGCTTCCATCTCTCGTAGCCATTTGTAAGTTACTACTACATCTTTCTGGCCTTCAAACTTAGGCGGGTCACATTCCTTAAAATGCTTATATGACACTGGTTTCTCCACTACAGGCTCAACAATAACAGGTGGAGGAGTTGGTTGGGACGACGATTCACCACCTTTCCTAATGTCATTTAACATTTCAGGTAAAGTAGTATGCAACACTCGGGTGACTTCATCACCTATAGCCGCCTTAAGTTCATCACCTGAGATCCTAGCTTCGAGTCTAGGGTTTGTATTACCAGTTTCCTCCATCTACGATAAGAAATAAACCATTATCAAATAATGAGTGATACCAGGATGCTGCATATAATGTAAATTGCTCATAACATTGGCCAGGTGTTATAAATTATTTACTTATTCACACCATCCTGCCTCTTCTCATTATCCTTTCACAGTTTATTTCTAACTCTATCTAAACCACAGAATCATACATACACATAATACTAATCTTTTAATTCAAACAATCACTTTCATTCAACAATTGACTGAATTATCACTAACAATTAAATACTCATCCACACAATATTTCACCCTACTTCTGGTTGTAGATACTGGCACTTCCCATATACTCAGTTAAAGTTTGAAACAATCAGTTGTTCAAATCTCTTTAACTAAGGCTCTGATACCAACTTGTAACACCCTCAATCTCATAACAATAATATAATCAGGAGGGTGCTACTAGTTGGATTATTATAACAACTCAGAGACTACAAACACAGTGGAATTTTATATATATATTAAAACTGTTTACATCGTTAACAATATTTACAAGACTTTAATCGACATTTCAAAACTTTGTTAAACTTCAAATACATCATTCCCAAAACCCAACATTTATGGCCAGTATCATACACCATAACCGGAAGCTAACTCTGTGGGGAACCATCACGAGCACCTCTATTACTACCTGGCATGCATAAGAAAACAAACACAAAATCAGATAAACTGGTGAGTTCTAACCTACATCACATTTCAATATCAATAATTCATCAACTGTTACCACACCGAATTATTCACACATACACATTCATCAGTCCATGTACTTATCCCAGTATTGATATGCTTATCGAATACCCACAAGGTATTTATGGACATCTTTTTTTTTTACTAATTTTACTTTGGTGGGTCAAACCTCCACCTCGCGCGTTGACAGGTCAAACCTCCATCTATAGTTTGGTGGGTCAAACCTCTACCTCGCGCGTTGACGGGTCAAACCTCCGTCTATAATTGGCGTTGACGGGTCAAACCTCCGTCTATAGTTGGTGGGTCAAACCTCCACCTCGCCATTAACCACAATTTACCACTTTCAACTCATTTTCACATCTTTATTTATTTATATGCATGCCAGTGCCCGAATTTTGTCAAAACAACATTAACACATTAAAAGGGCAATTAGAACTCACCTTAATGTTTCCCAACAAGTGGTTATCAATCCAAATATGCTAGGGCAGCTAAAACTTCTCTTTCTCAAAGCAAATCTAAAACAACAATCCTAACTTAGTCAAATTTCCCCTAGCTGACCACTTCACACGACTAAGGCTATACGACTGGATTCATTCATACGACTGAACAAGCGACTGAGCTTAGTCGTACGAATGGACCATACGACAGAGATGCGAATGAGCTATAACAGGGTTTGTGCGAATGACCTCCATTCGTGCGATTGGTTCATGCGACTGAACTTCAGTCGCACGATTGAACAATGCGATTGACTCAGTCGCACGAATGGGTCATGCGACTGGGCTCATTCGCCTGAAACGGATCAGTAGCTGTGTTCTTGACATATTTGATCCAAAACTCGAGTTTTAACTGCTTAGATTATGCCATATTCATAACAGAACATATACACTTCGTTTATAATCGTTTCGGATCCCTATTTCATCAAATTTCACAAAACTAGAATCCGAACCCTCGCTTTTCAGCTTAACAATAAGATTAAACAGAAATCCCCAATTTAAAACAAGTTTTTGGATCAATTTCAATCACATACACAGCTTAACATATTCAAAAATCGATCCGTACCAAGCAAAACTTACCAAAACGGAGCTAGTTTGATCGATTGGGCAAGAACAGGGCGTTTGGGTTCGTGAGGAACAAGGGGATGAAGTTACAGCAGATAAAATCTGCTTTTAACACCCTTAACCGCCCTACTTATCCTAAATACCTATTTTTAGCCGACATACTCAATCGCACGACTGGCCTATTCGCACGACTCAATCGTACGACTGAGCCCATACGCTCGTCATTCGTGCGATTGAGCTTCATTCGCACGTATGGCATGCGACTGAACACTAAATTTAATTAAATATATAATTTTAAACTTTTGGATGTTACACTCCGTGTCGCAACAAACTTGAAAGAGGTCCTTATTGCGTACTCAGGTACTGTGTCAGTCTTTGGACATGAGTCGGGGGTTTGTTAATCAGGCCCTGGCATAGTATCAGTCTTCGGACATGAGTCGGGGGTATTGCATGAGATGATATAGTGAGGTGAGCAACTTTGTGTTGCAATAGACTCGGATAGAGTTCAATCCAGGTGATTGACTCAAACGGGATCTTTGTTGCGTATCCCGGTGCTGTGTCAGTCTTCGGACATGAGTCGGGGGTTTGTGAGCAGGCCCCGGCATAGCATCAGCTTTCAAGCATGAGTCGGGAATATTGCATGAGACAGGATCTACCTGAATGAGTAGAGGATCGCATGCTCCGGTACCATGTCAGTCTTTGGACATGAGTCGGGGGTTTGTGTACAGGCCCCCGCACAGTATCAGTCTTTGGACATGAGTCGGGAGTAGTGCGTGAGAGTGAGATGAGATGAATGAGGAACGAATCGCGTGCTCCGATACTGTGTCAGTCTTCAGACATGAGTCGGGGGTTAACCAGGCCCCGGCACAGTATCAGTCTTCAGACATGAGTCGGGAGTATTGCGTGAGTTGAGGATTGAGTAAGAGAATTATGAAAGAAAGAAAGTATGAAACGAACGAAAGTTAATGAACGTAATGAAAGCTAAAGAACGAACGAATGAAAGTAATGAACGGAAGGAACATAATGATGACGTATGAAACGGGATCCTTGTCACTCGACCTCAGTAATCATGGCTGTGTGCCCTGAAGAGGGTAAAGTGTGACCGGATCTAGATAGAAGTGAAAGATAGAGAATGCATGAAAGTTAAAGATAGATAATGAACGAATGACAGACAGAGAATGAATGAAAGTTAAAGATAAAGAATGAATGAGAAAAGAAGATAATAATGATATTATCTATGTGTATGTACGTATGATGTGTGTTCATATACGAAATATAGTATGTTTTTGAAAGAAGTAAAGAACGGTTTTAACGAAAGAAAAGTATGTTTTAAATATAAAACTAGAACTCACTCAGCAACGCTGACTTTGATGTGTTTCCAGTTGGCAGGTATGTTGTTGAGGATGGCAAGGGGCGACTACTCAGTTCCGTTGAGGTTGGCATCCATATTTTGACATGTCATTATATTTTGAGATGAAAACGAATGTTGTAAAGTTATGAAATGACATGTTTTTAGTTATTAAAGAAAGTTTTAAATTCCGCTGCAAGGTAAATGTACGTTTTAAAATGTTTTATGTGCGATGAATGACCAGCTGTGAGGTGCCCGGGAAGGGGACTTACATTTTTCTTAGTTAATTTTATTTTTATCAGTCATAATTTTAAATAGAAAGAACACAAAAAATAAAGCTTTTGTCTAGAAAAATATGTTTAGATGTTCATATTTTATTTGAAACACGATATAAATAATTAAAACATCATTCTATCTTTTATTGTATCTTTTCCCTCAATTTATAAACTAAAATTTATATATGAAGACTATGTCATTTACTCATCTATTTTTTCTCTTCTCTCGCTTACTTTAGTTTGAAAATTTCAATGTACATCATCATCTCCAACTTTGCAATTTCATGTCAAAACCTTGCAACTGCGGACCACCTACTCATTTCGTCACAACCCTGCTTACCCACCTCCCAACACCCCCACCGACGTGTGGTGGTCATGGCTTGGGGTGACTATACAAGGTGGTTTCAAATCCTTATTAACATGTTAAAGAGCACTTAAATTTCCGTTGATCACGCTACGGTTGTACAATGGTGGTCATGGTGATCTGCCGCCACTATCAGAAAATATGACAGAAAAAATCTCTAGTGGGAGTTGTGGCTGTGTATGTTTGAGCCACGTAGACCACTAATAAGAAATCACAGTTCATGCCAACTATATTTATAATGTTCAAGTAATAACCACTAAATAATTATTTATTACCCACAAGTGAGAAACACTAAACAGATAATAAGAGGAAGTACTGCTCTGTTTCATTGAGCAAGAGTGACATAAGATATAAAAATCTCAACCATACTATAATAAGTAAAATGTGGTTCACTCGGTTTCTAAATATTTAATGGCTATGATTTGAAGCTCCTTACATACGAGAGACTCAATTAAAAACTCATGAGAAAATTAGTGATACGTGTAACTTTGGACACAAATAATTATATTATGAATTATCTAATTAATTATTTATGGGTTTGTCTTATTGATGAGAGCTCTACTCTGAACTAAAGTTTGTCCAAAATAGAGTTATGATGAATAATATATCGATCTTTAAAATAGTGAGTATAATATAGAACTTGAACAGAGAAGGTGAATAAAAGTTCTCTCATATAAATAGGTAGGGGTGGACCTAGGTACAAAGGAGGGGGCAGCCACCCCATGTAAATTTTATTTTTTAGTATTCTATATATGTGAAAATTCCCGAGTTCTCTCTAAAATTATACAACAACGCCACTTTTTCTCCCTATGAAATATTTCCTTGGGTATGCCACTGTAAGTAGGTGGGCAAACCTTAAACTGACATATAATTGGAAGCGCCCCGTTAATATTGCTTCTTAGCTATAAAGAATTAGTGGGGATTCTAGAGTGTTAAAGCACCCACATGTGATTTTGGGCGTAATGTTGGGCATTGATAGCAGCATACATTGTTAGCATTTATACATATCTTTAACGAAATCATTTAGTATAGAAGCATGAGCATGCATATACTTAGGATCATTTAGAATAACCCATCAAGATTTATATGCAAGGTTAATGACTGACGACCTAATTAGAACAGTTTTCCAATAAAACCTTGTTAGAATAACTCATGTGTGACCTATGCCATCCTATTGGATTTTTTCATGGGATGATGATGATGCCTCATATGAAAAGGCTTATGTCCCTGTCAAAGGAAGTGATAGAGTTGAGGAAACATTAAGTTTAAATTGTATAAATGGGTCGTATAAAATCTGGATCACATAAGATCAGGTTCCATCAGTCAGTTTTAGAAGAGGATGCTAATGATTTGGATCTAACAAGGAATCAAATAAAAAATTCTGATGGTTTATGGTATTATCTCATGTAAGTCAGTGACCCCGTGATGGAATTTTCTTGTTGGCATCTCCTATTACCAAAAATTCTAGCATCAATGAAGTCCAGTCGGGTGAACATGGGAACTAGGAAAGACGCTATAGAAAGGCGAAGTGGACCCTTTAAAATTATGGATCGACAAAATATGGCATTTGTTTGCTTATCAATCTGAGACTGCTAATGCAATTGGCCTTCTGCATATGGGATCTTGGGTGGTTTGCGAAGATCCATTTGGTCGGGTCAAGTGGAATTCTTCTTATTCAAGGTATATTGAAAGGGATGATGGAGGATGTATTTATAGTTAATGTCTATGGTTACTAATCATCGACTTAGGAAAAGGTGTTGTGGGCGGAACTTTTGTTGATGCAAATTCAGTCATCAGTCGTTGGATTATACTTAGGCATTTCAACATGGTATGCTCAACATCAGGAAGACTCTAACTCTTTATTTTGTTATTCTTCTACAAAAGATTTCAATAGCTTTATTCATAATGCTAATATGATTAAAAATATGTTGGGGATTCTTTACTTTATGCCTAGTAATAATGAAAACATAAGTAAGATATAATGTATTCTTATGTGTCAGCACTTCCACGTTAAATGGCCAATGGCATCTCTCACCATTCCCCCTTGTGTTTGGTCTAATCAATATTCGTGGGTCTTAAAAGTAGATTTTAGTGACTTTTGTCTGATTCCTTTTAGATTGTTTGACTCCTGAGTATTTAGAGATGGTTTTCATGATGTAATTCATGCGGTTATGGCTTTGCCATGTATTTATCCCATGCATAATAGAATGCCAATGGCCAAGCTAAAGGAAATTAAATTAAGAATAAAGAATTTTATAGTTGCGGTAAAGGATAATGAAGCACGGGAGATATCTAAGATGAAAAGATACTTAGGTTACTAGATTTGGTGGCTGAAACAAGAATGCTAAATGAGAAAAAAAATTAGAAATAAACTTTTAAGGGGAAAGGCTCTCTTGGATTCCTTGGGGCCTCATAGTTGATATTTCTTACCGGCTCCTGCTGAACAGGTTGATTAGGTTGTGAATGTGCATGGCATGGGAATCTTCAACTAATTGAAATTATGATGGTTAAGGAATATGATTTCCTTGAACTAGGTTAAATGGAGAAGCTTGTTTCTGTTATAGTGGACCATTCTATTATGGGAACAGTTTGGGAGGAATATCATCCAAAGGTTGTTCTTGTTATGGAGGAGGCTAATTTGGTAGAATACTTGGATTACCTGAGTTATTCATCTTGCTAAGCGGATTGCTTTTTCCGGTGTTTTGAAAAGCCTTTAAGGGATTTGACTAGCCTTAGCTGATGAGGTTCCTTCTTCGGACCAAGTACCGCCTCGTGGAATAGGAGTTATGAAGTGTTTGCCTTGTGAAATCCTCGTTGTCTCGTGTTGTTTTCTCAATCTATGGGTCAAATAGCAACGGCGAAGTCCTTCCAAAATATCTCATATACATAAAGTCCTTGAACTACCTGCAAAACAACAAACCAATACCACGCATAATTTTGAACCACTAAAAATAATAAATAAACAAAAAACAAGAAAAAATATGATCTTTTTGGTTTTTTAAGGATTTTTAAGCAAGTAAATAACTATTATTAATACTAAGCGCAACAATTCCCGGCAACGACACCATTTGGATCTATGTCGTGTGGTTGGTCAAAATATTAATAAAAAAGTGTCTAATCACCCTTAATATTAAAGGAAAAGAAGAATGTCAAATCCACATGAAATCACAGAAAAGTGCTAGTAACGATTAATCTAAGAACATTAAACATTGAAAAGTAAATTGCTTGGTTGATTGATTTGAGAAATAATCAAATTAACAAACAATTTAGGTATGGGAAAAAAACCATTT
Organism: Flaveria linearis; assembly: GCA_024085815.1. Lineage (NCBI taxonomy): Eukaryota > Viridiplantae > Streptophyta > Magnoliopsida > Asterales > Asteraceae > Flaveria > Flaveria linearis. The sequence continues at coordinate 42,828,967 of CM044011.1, forward strand.
AAGGATTATGGTTTGGCAAAGTAGTGTTTTCTTAGTTAAATCTATTGAGAGGTCATTAATGGTGACCTATGCATGGCAAGATCTAAGTGATAATTATAAATCAAAGCTTAAAGGACTTCACTCACACAATTGAATCCAAGAGAACTTAAAATGTTCAAGATCCAATCCCAAAATTAGGTTACAAACTAAGAAAAATATAAACTTGCACAAACCTCTCACCCGAATTGAATCACGAATGAATTATCCTTGCATTCTTATTGATTCTTCAACACAAAGGTAATTGATTATTTAAATCTGGATGATCTTGATGTTGTAAAGCCTTGGAATGGTGAAATATAGTCACTTTTTATCCAAGAATGCTATGTAAAAAGGTATGTTTTGTTCTAGAGTTAGTGTCCTTTAAAAAACCCCCCTTAAATTAGGTCAAAATCCACCAAAAAGTGGCGCCTAGTGTCGATGGCACATCCAGCAGCAACTGGGCTGAAAGTTGACCAACAGCGGCTTTAACGGTGTTTCTGACGGTATTGGTGTCGGTGGCGCCTAGGATGGCATCGGTGGCACCACCTACAACAATTCCTTAATTTTCATTTACAAATTTTTGAGACCTTTCTGTGATAGGTCGTGGGTCCCGTAACCCCTTTCCTAGCTCAAGTTATGTCCGTTTTAAGTTATCATAGTCTTGCAACTTCTCTTTTACATTTTTTCACCTCCTGGGCTCTGATTTGCATCCCGTTTCTTCCATATTCTTTATATTCTTCATGTTTCACCAACAAAGACAAGAACTTCCCAAAACACGGAATGTAAAACACAAAATAATGCACTTAGATATTAAACTTTCATCATCTGACTAGTTGTTATAAGCCTAATAATAAAACAAAAGCCACAATAATGAACAATCCATTGTATAGATATCTTCACCGAGTCACTGGTCATAGTACAACTAGATGTAGAATGACCAGTGGTGTGGTGAGTAACAAGGATTTGTTTTTTTTCTATATTGTTTGATTAATAGGAGGCCCTGCAACCTGACATATTCGCTTGCTGATTATTTTACTACTTACATGGGGATAAAGAAGAGTGGACAAATTTGTGGTGGTACATTTGTTACTCAGCTCACTGAGTCTTTATTGATTCTCTCACCCGTGTGAACTTGGCTAGGTTAAACGTGCCAATTCTGTTGGTACACATGTCCCCAGTTCTAGTCTAGTGAGCTCAAATGTAATAGACTTCTATCTTGTAACGCATATGTAATGTTCAATCAATCGAATGAGAATCTCTTCTTTATATGGTTGTTGATTATATAATGTTATATCTAATCATATTATTAGTTGTTACACGCATAATATGACCATGTTATATAGGTTTACAGTTGTGAGACACAGTTCTGAATCGTTAAAGGTTCAAGAATGTGTTTGACTAAGAATCTCTTTCAGTCGCACGACTGAACCATGCGAATGGTTCAATCGCACGGTTGAACTAGGAGATTGAGTCAATCGCCCGTTTGAGTCATGAGACTGACTCAAGCGTTCGAATGAATCAATCGTATTACTCAATCGCACGACTGAGCCAGTCGCAAGGCTCAGTCGCACGAATGAGATCTGTAACCTATAAATACCACTTAATTCGTGGAAAAACGTAACACTTCGAATACTAGAAACCCTAATCGACCCAGAACGTGCTGTTCGACCATTCTAACTTCATAGAGCGTTTCAGATCATTCTGAGTCAATTCATAACGTTTTCTAATCGTTAGGATTGATCTTGATTTCGCTCTCACTGATTGGATCGCCAATCAAATAGGATTCCGCACTATTTGATCTGGTACAACGAAGAATCGGTTAGTACTCCGTACGAACACGGTCCTAACAAGTGGTATCAGAGCTTTGGCTCTTGATTCTTCGTTGATTCAATCGTTTTTGTGAAAAAGTCTACGTTTTTACGCAAAAGGATCCATTCTTTTGGCTAAAAAATTGAGTCTTTACGTGTGCATGTTCTGAAAATTCAGTATTTTTCGTGTTTCAGCCGTCTAGGGTGCAAATACTTGCGTTCTAGGTCAAAGTGTTCAAAAATAGTGTTTACAGCCGACCCAGTCGCACGATTATCTCAATCGTACGACTGAACCCATTCGCCCAGGTCTTTCGTACGTTTGAGTCAGTCGCCACTCCATTCGCCCGGTTGAGTCTGTCGCTGTGTCAATCGCCCGATTGAGTCAATCGCCCACTCCAGTCGCACGTCTGAGTCGTTCGGTCTGTTCAGTCGTCTAAGTCTCTCAGTCGGCCGATTCTACCGTACGTTTGAGTCCAATCGGATACAGCCCAATCGCATTAGCAGTTTAATTCTCAAGTTAAATTAATTCAAGGATGGACTCAGAAAATTATGCCATGTCAGCTGGCAAGGATTCTAGAATTCAGAACTTGTTGTTACTGGAGAATGAGATAGGGAACCATAACAAGCCACCTAAACTATTGACAATAGAGGATTTTCCACAATGGAGACAACGTTTTGAGATCTATCTTAATGGCGTAGATACTAACTTATGGAACTCTATTGAGGTTGGCTATAAAATACCCGTGGGGGCTGATGGTGTTCCTTTGACTTTGAGTGGACTCACCGATACACAGAAGGTTGCTTACAATGCAGAGAAGAAGGCCTATGCTATTTTGACTCAGTCCATTCCCAAGCCTATTTTTCATCAATACTCAGAACACAAACAAAGTAAAAAACTGATGGAAGTTCTTGAAAAGAGGTATGATGGAAATTTAAACTTAAAGGCACTGAAAGGTAAAGCGTTGAAGAAGGAGTTTGATAACCTCTTAGCAATTGGGAATGAAAGCTTGGATGAAATCATCGATCGTTTCTACCACCTGATGAGTGAACTTCACACTCATGGTGTTAAGACGTCAATGGAAGACAAGGTTTTAAGCTTGGCAGATGGTCTACCTGCAAAATGGGATTCATTCATTTCTACTCTGCGATACAACTCAGTTTTAGAAACCCTGGATATCAATGACTTTATTCTAAAACTGAGAGAGGAGGAAGTGCGACAAAAATACAAGGCTAAGAAGGGTTCTTATGCGCAAGACCCCTCTCTCTACAATGTTCCTTCTACTTCCACCCCTGCTGCAAAGTCTTCTGGTGCACTCTGCAAACAGCCTTCGTGTCCAATGCATCTTCAACTGCTGAACAAGGCTCATCATCTGCAAATGAGTCTCTTGGTGCATCTGGAGCTAGTCAAAGCCCTATTGTTACTCAGTCTGCAAAGTTGACAACAGAAAATCTGGGAAAGGTAACAGTGGAGGTTGCTAAAGAGCACATGGATCTACTGGCTGCTGTTGTGCATTCTTATGATGGTTTGGTGGCGGGCAAGATTGGTAATTGCCACCTTGCTGATGAAGATTATGAGCAAGTAGATGAGAATGAGCTGGAAAGAATGGACATCATGTGGGCTCTTGCAAGCGCTGTCCGAAGAGCCAAGAAATTTGTGAAGAAAACAGGGTAGAATCTCGTGGCTACTAAAGATACAACCTTTGGTTTTGACAAGTCTAAAGTCACGTGCTTCAATTGTGGAGAAAAGGGCCACTTTAAAAGGGAGTGTTCAAAGCCTAAGAAGACTGGGAACGGGAATCCATTTTCCTCGTTCAACAGGCAAGATAGAGACAAGAAACCAGCGTCCACGGGAAGTGATTCTAAAGCTATGGTAGCACAAGGAGATGAAGGACAAGATTGGTCTTTTCGATTCATGTCTGATGAAGCTAACATAGCATCCGTGGAAGACTTGAACGAAGACTCTGCAAGTGAAGCGGAAAGCTCGGCTGAAGTTGATACTGCTGATTTGGGAAGAGACGTTTGATGCTTTTGATGAAATTGTCCAGAGTGAGTTGAATTCAGAATCTGAAGCTCAATCTACGTCTCAGAATGCTTTCATGGCTGGCACGTCGACATCTACACAGGTAAAATCTAAAGATGAATTATTTGATGAACATGTTTGTGTCGAATGTGATAAATTTAGAGAAAGCATTGATCTAAAATTTGCTAGGTTGTTAGAACACAATGATAACTTAGTAAATGACTTAAAACTGTGCTCAGAAGCTAATCGTGTCTTAAAACAAAATGAGAGCAGTTATAAAGAGAAGTTAGATGCGTTGCAGAAGCAACTAAAGGAAACTGAAGTTGTTGTCTTTAACCAAGAAAATGACATTAAATACTACTTAAAGACCATTGAAGAGACTAAAAAGGACAAAGCGGTCTTACAGGTAGAAAATGAGTCATTGCAACAAAAACTACATAGTCTAGCGAGTTCTTCGCACATTTTGAAAAACTTGGTTAAAGAACGCAACAATGGGGAGGGATTGGGTTACAAGGTAGTTCCACCACCACATGAAATCCTTTTGAACACAAAACAACGTCCAATTAATAACAATCAAATTAAGGATCATGTGGTGACAACTCCTTTGGTTAGTGATCCGGACACAGCAGTTAAGTCTGCTTCTCCAGATGATGATCAGAAAACTTCAACATCAAGCAAGGTCAATGTTGAGAAACGGGTGGAAACAAATGTCCAAACAACTCTTGGTTCGGAATCAAAGTCAAATATTACACAAACCAAGATATCTAAATCCACTCAAGTTAAACCAGTTAAAAGGGATAATATTCAGCCTCAAAGACAAATTAATCCAAATATTAAACAAGTTAAATTTGTTAAAGAGGGTAAATATCCAAAGACTGAGACCAAAAGACCCATTCCTGAGGTTTATTCACCGCCCCACAAGAGATCTCCTAGCACTGACGAATGGAGATCTGCTATACTTGTGGTCAGCGCGGTCATATTTCGACTAACTGTCCTCGCTATCAGACACCAAGAACTAAGATTGAGCTACACGACAAAGTCAAAATAGATTCAAAACAACGTTCTAAGACTCCAGTTAGATCGAAAACCCCTATTAGGTCTAAAACACCTTCTAGGTCTTTTTCGTCTCCACCTCGCCAAAGGCAAAACAGACAAGTCTCTGACAAGTTCGTGATGCCAGAGGTAAAACCTGTTTCTGAATCTAAACCATATGCTCAAACTGTAAATCAGTCTAAGGTTTACCACAAACAATCGTTTCACAAGGATGGTTTATGGAAAGCCAAGACAGCTGGTGTGTCTGAAAGCAAGGATAATCTGAAAGTTGAGATTCCACCCACTGATAAAGGACAGTGGGTTGAATTCATGATGGTTGATTCCTCAGGGAAACCCAAGCCAGTCAAGGCTTGGGTCCCCTCCTTAACTGATGATTTTCTCATATGTGCAGGGTATCCGCTATAGTGCGTCTACTAATACATGGATCGTAGATAGCGGAGCTTCCAGGCACATGACGGGAAACAAGTCTCTACTTTTCAATGTCAAACAAATTAAAGGGGGACACGTTTCATTTGCTGGTAATAAAGGAGGATACATTACCGCTCAAGGCGAAGTAGGTAATGAGAAGGTAAAGTTTGATAAAGTAAATTTTGTTCAACAACTAGAAAACAATTTACTTTCAGTGTCTCAGATATGTGACAAGGGCTTCAAAGTTATGTTTGACAACCGAAAATGTTACATACTGAAAAAGGAGATGGAAATTCCAGAGAAGCAGGTTTTGATGTCTGCATCCAGGTACAATGATCTATATGTCTTGGATATGTCTAATGCTTCTACCTCTGAATCTACAGCTCAATGTTTCCTCTCAAAAGCGACAGAGAAGGACTCCATCTCATGGCATAGAAGGATGGGACACATAAATCAAAGGAAGATGAATCATCTGATTCACAACAACCTTGTTGAGGGAGTTACAGTCAAGAACTTCCAACTTCCTGATTTTTGTCTCTTGCAAGAAGGGAAAGCAGACCAGGAAATCTCACAAGACCAAGCACGTCAACACAATTGAGATGCCTTTGGAGTTGCTACACATGGATCTCTTTGGTCCAGTCAACACAAAGAGTATAGCAGGAGACTGGTACTGCTTTGTAGTCACTGATGACTACTCAAGATTCACCTGGGTGATGTTTCTGAAAGCTAAATCAGAAACGTTTGAATCATTCAAGGTGCTCGTCACGACTTTGGAGTCACTCTATAACCTGAAGGTGAGAAGAATATGTTCTGACAATGGCACAGAGTTCAAAAATCAGTGGATGGATGCTTTCTGTAAGGAAAAGGGAATTGTTCATCAGTTCACTTCCGCATACACACCACAGATGAATGGAGTTGCAGAACGAAAGAATCGGAGCTTAATTGAGACTGCGCGAACCATGTTAGCTGATTCAAAGCTCCCAGTTCAGTTCTGGAATGAGGCGGTTGCAAATGCCTGCTACACACTTAATCGTGTGTTAGTAGTCAAAAGGCATGGCAAGACTTGTTACGAGCTACTTCAGAAGAGAAAGCCAAATTTGGAGTATCTGAACCATTTGGAGCTCCATGTACATTGCTGAAGAAGACTCAGGATGGCAAGTTCAGCGAGAAAGCTGATCAAGGAATATTCTTAGGATACAGCATCCCAGACAAGCGAGTTTACAATAACTCGACGGGTCAGGTAGAGGTGTGGTGCAACGTGGATGTTCAGAGATACATCACACCTCCTGCTGGAAAAGGTCCATCATCATTCTTCGATTATGATGGCTTTTTCAAATCCTTTAATCTTCCACAGTTTGATTCAGAGGATGACGTTGCTACCCAGATGATGTATGATGTTCTTATCTCACCGAATCTGGATTCAAGCAACATCACACCTACTGATGGTGCCTCAAGCTCTTCGACTCCTGCTCATGATGAGAGTGATGATTCATCAGGTGATGAAGAAGCACCTGTTTCTAACCCTGAGCATACAGCTAATCAACACAGTGAGTCATCAGCTGCTGAACCAGCTGCAGGAAATCCGGATACTGAACCAGCAGTCACCAATCTGGATTCTGAGGTTGTGGTTCCTACCACACCAGTGACTAGGATCAGTGTGAATCATCCCCCCTCGTCTATCATTGGGGACATTCAATCCGGTATGCAAACACGAAATCAGCTGTACTCTGCTGATTATGCGGCAGTCATGGAAAAGGGTTATGTCAATGACGGGGCTTTCTCATGTTTTGTTTCACAAATCGAGCCTAAATATGTCTGTGACGCCCTGAAAGATGAGGCCTGGGTCAATGCCATGCAGAAGAGCTACTCCAGTTCAAGAAACTCGGAGTCTGGACTCTAGTTGACAGGCCAAAAGGAGTCAAGGTAATTGGTACCAAATGGGTACTAAAGTGCAAGAAGGATGACCAGGGTGTTGTTATCATAAACAAGGCACGGTTGGTCGTTCAAGGCTTCAGGCAAGTCGAAGGAATCGACTACAATGAAGTCTTTGCTCCCGTAGCTAGAATGGAAGCTATACGTATCTTTCTAGCCTACGCCTCTTACATGAAGATCAAAGTTTATCAACTAGATGTTAAGAGTGCATTCTTGCATGGGGAAATCCGTGAAGAAGTATATGTCAGTCAACCCGAAGGATTCGAAGATCCGTATCATCAGGACAGAGTCTACAAGTTAGACAAGGCTCTGTACGGGCTACATCAGGCTCCTCGAGCTTGGTATGAAAAGCTCTCCACCCATTTGTTGAAACATGGTTTTCGCAGGGGTGTAATTGACTGTACATTATTCATCAAAGAAAAGGATGGTGACTTGCTTATGGTGCAGATCTATGTGGATGACATCATCTTTGGATCTAGAAATGAAGCTTTGTGCAAAGAGTTCGAATCTGTGATGAAAGCAGAGTTTGAAATGAGTGCAATGGGAGAAATGAAGTTCTTCCTAGGATTACAGGTGGACCAAACACCTACCGGCATTTTCTTACATCAGTCCAAATATGTCGGCGATATTCTCAGTCGATTTGACATGGAAAATGCGTCTGCTGCCGGTACCCCTCTCGCCACAAATCATGATGTGGCTCCTGATGAGAATGGGGATTTGGTGGATGCCACTATGTATCGTGGGATGATCGGATCTCTCATGTATCTCACTGCCTCGCGTCCAGATATCATGTATGCAACATGTTTATGTTCTAGATATCAAGCGAAGCCAAAAGTGAATCACTTGATTGGGGTGAAAAGGATTTTTCGTTATCTGAAGGGTACTCCAACACTGGGATTGTGGTATCCTCATGATGATGACTTCGAGCTTACCGCATACAGCGATTCAGACTATGGTGGCTGCAAGATGAATTTCAAGTCTACATCAGCAGGGTGTCAGTTCTTTGGAAGACGGTTAGTCACGTGGCAATGCAAAAAACAGACCTCGGTTGCTCTATCAACCTGTGAAGCTGAATATGTTGCTGCTGCGAGTTGCTGCTCTCAGATCATCTGGATTCAACAGCAAATGCGTGACTACGGTTTGAAATTTTCTAACACTCCTATTTGTGTTGATAATTCTGCTGCCATAGCCGTCACTAAAAATCCTGTTCAACACCCAAAAACAAAACACATCGGGATTAAATATCATTTCATACGCGATTGCTATGAAAAACAATTAATTGATGTGATTAAAATTAACACGGATTTTCAGCGCGCTGACCTTTACACCAAACCGTTTGATAAACCAAGATTTTTATATCTGCTAGAGGTCAACGGCGTTAAAAAGAAAAGTGATGTGATTGCTGAAGAAGCAGATACATAGTCCGACTTGTGTCTATTTGTTTATTTTCTTTTTCCTACATTTTTTATTTTATTTTTTAATTCCCTTGTCGTATAAAATCCAAAAACACAAAAAGATTTTTTTTTTAGAATTTTAGGGGGAGATTTATTTCAGTATGCATTTACTTAAAAAAAATAGGGGAAGGTGAGTAAAGCTGAAAAGGCAAAGACAACAAAAAAAAAGAGAGAAAAGGAAATGTGACTCGACATTTTGGAAGATGATAGTACACAGGCATCGAGTTATTTGGAACAGCAAAATGAGTTTGAGTTCAAAAATGTTAATTAGTTTACTGAAAATGTAATACATCAGAGAAGTCTAAGTCTAACAAAATGGGAAAATGATAGTACGTTTGATTGTTACTGTAATTACACGGAGAAAGTTGATCTAGGGAGGTGCTAGTTCATTATATGATGTGTCAGTAGATTCAACATAGTAGACAAGTAGACTTCATTGGTAAACTTAATCTAAACTAAAAGGTTCAATCAACTGTGGGTTCCCATCTTATCACTGGTTAACACAATCAGTTCTTCCGATAAGGGATAACGAGCAAATAAATGCCACCAAAAGTGTGCAAATGACCACAAAAGGAGCAAAAGCACGAAAAAAATGAATACTAGCGTAATCAAGCTGATAACTTATGTTGTTGGTGCGCTATGTGCAAAAGAAAATATGAAATGCTCTAACAAGGAGATAGGTTGTGTGCCTCTCTGCTGTGCGATGGCACTGACCTGAGGATAAGCATAACCTATATATTCTAGACTTCATTGTTGTTTGCCGCCTCTCTGCTGTGCGATGGTACTGACCTGAGGATTGGCTTCTCTTTGAAAGATCTAAGAATAGTCTCTTCTTGCAAAAATACCTAAAGACCGCTCGAAAGTTCTTTAAGGAATGCTGATTACCATATAGGTGCGGGACACGCAAATGTTGTTTGAAATAATATAACATAATTCATTACCAATGTATGTCCAAAGTCCGTGTTTGAATTTAAGTGGACAAGTATACTGAAATCGTCTTGAAAGCACCGACTAAAGTTGACGATCAAAGTGTGTTACGTATCATATCAAACATGATTCCCAGTTAGTACTTGGAAGTCTTAGATCAGAACAAACTGTGATAGTAATCATGAAAAATGAAATCAACTCAAAATGTTCCAAGTAATGGTGTATATGCTTGTCTGATTCCAAATGAGTCTGTTCCTGATTTAATGTCAATGCTGATAGGCTACACAAACCTGCCCTATCAAAATCACAAAAAGATGTTCATTTTTCATTCGTAGTTTAAATTTTATTTATTTCTTAGTATAATGAGTCATGTCGGACTGTGTACACTGTTATCTGCTAAATGTCACTGAATGAGCTTAATGTTTAACTAAACAGATTGTTTCTGAAAGGATAAAAGGATCACGTCTGAGGTGATCGGGTGGATAAATGGATCACGTCTGAGGTGATCGGGTGGTTAAATGGATCATGTCTGAGATGATCAATTGCACATAATGTTTTATCAATTGGTAATTAAGCTAAGTGTTGGTTCATATCTTGACAAAAATGGTCAAGTATAGCCCAATCGCTCGACTGAATCTGATATGACCCAGTCGTACGAATGGGGTATACGATTGAATACAATCGTAAGATTGGACCATGCGAATGAACCCAATCGGCCGATTGAATGTGCCCGACTAGGTTAAACGTGCGAATGAGGTGTGCGAATGAATCACATCAACGATTGGAGGTGACCGACTGTAATTGTCGTTTGGATGAACTTCAATCGCCAGATTGGAGATAACGATTGGGTAGATTGCACGACTGAGACTCAGTCGGCCGACTAACCAAGGCGACTAGACTCAGTCGGCCGACTAACCAAGGCGACTAGACTCAGTCATCCGACTGGAATTTGCCCTAGTATAAAAACAGACCAAATCAGAATCAGTCGTTCACTCTCCCAAATCGCCCCCTCTATTCGCCCGACCTAAGGAACCTCTGTCCAAATTTCATTTGATCCATATTTGCCTTTGTTTTGCGTGTTCTAACATTCATTGGTGATTATACAGGTACTACTCGAGGTGTTTCATAGATAAAACAGATAAATGATGTCCAAAACCTCTCGAATTCGGACCAAACAGTAACCGAAAACATGACGAACAAATAGGCTGTCCAAACTAAACTAAACGTTCAAACAAAAGTTAAAACATGCTTTATCGGTAGTTTCCGAGTGTAATGAGCCTAATTTCGACGTTTAACTTCAAGTATAGCTCAAAACACGAATTTGAATGGACAAACTGTTGAGTAGGCGACTGGACACGCTGATGAACTCCAATCGCCCGACTGAGAAGACGATTAGTCTCAGTCGCCCGACTGAGATGGACGAATGAATCAAATGCACGACTATGCTCATTCGCTTGACTTAGTCGCCCGTATGAATAAATTCATCTTTAAAAACTCATTCGTTCCACTCAGTCGCACGGTTATGTTCATTCGGTTGTTCAGTCGCCCGACTAACCAAAGTGGGAAATTCCTTGATTTGAATAAGCTATCTTCTACATGTACTGATGTTTACTTATATTATGACAGATGGCTAGTCGTTGGATTCTGAGCACAAAGCACAACATTTGTGCTCATCTTGATTTGACCTCAAGGAATGCATCGGAGTTTGTGGGAATAATCTCATTCTTACGGAGATCAAGGATCTACAGGGCAATATCCACACCCTGCACTCCGTACCGTTCAATACAGCAGGCATTCTGGGAGAATGCTACTGTAGATAGATCAGTTGAGCCATATAGAATCAGGAGCTCTATTCTTGGTAACGCTATAGAGATAACGAGGAGGACTTAAGGACAGTCCTAGAGTTAGGAGATGATGGTGATGTCCTATTCGTTTACATCCGATGACAGTTAGAGGGTGCTTCCTGAGGGCGAAGTACACTGGGGACATCAACTCAGGGATGCTCAACAAGAGCAATCTCTGCCCCCAGTTCAAATACCTAGCCCACGTCTTGCTAAGGTGTATTGCCTTATGAAAAGGAGGCTTTGACGAGCTCTCTGAGCAAATGCAGAATGCCTATGTTGCATTAGTGCTGAACCACCCGTTCAGCTTCTCCAGGATGATCTTCACTTACTAGTGGAGAACATAGAAGTGAAGGGAAGAGAAGGCTTCTGCATGTATCCTCGCTTCTTGCAAATGATCTTTGACCAGAAGTTACCTAACTTACCAAAGCAGAAGGAGGATGCAGTTGTGCTCGAGGTGATGGATGATACCACCTTGGGCAGGATGAAGGTATACCGAGGCAAGCAGGTCAAGCCCCCGGTAAGACGTTTGTTTGGGCATCTGGCCGTAGGAGTATGTGGCGCCAGCTAGGAGAAAGTGGCGTCACGAAGATAGTGATTCTGATGTAGAGCAGGTGGCTCTACCCTCCGATGACTCCGATGATGATGACAACGGAACGGATCAGGGAGGAGATGGTCAAGGAAGACCTGAGCCAGCTCCAATCCACCCTGACTTCATGCAGGAGGAGGAGGATTCAGATGAGGCACCACTAACCCGGACTGTGGGGAGTCGGGTAGTGGCAACCGAGGAAGGTTTACGGGCGGTTGGTGGACGCTCAGGAGAGTCTGGGAGCTCTGTAGCAGACCCATCATACACCCCAGCCTCTCCCAGCAGCCAAGGGGGAGCCTCCGGGTCAAAGGGGACTCGAAGGAAACATATGGCTCGTCCTCATGGGATGAAGTCCAAGCGCAGGAGGATCACGCTTATCACTACCTCCTCTACACCTACCACTTCCACCACACCTAGCCAAATCACCCAAACCACACAAACCACCCAATACACCACATCCCAAACACCCCAAATCACCACCACCACTATACCTCCACTTCATACTTCCATGTCTTCTCCCACCACCACCACTGTACCCCCCACTACAGCCATCCCATCTCCTCCCATCTACACCACTGCCACCACTACAACCACCACTCACCAAACCCAACCCTCATTTGCCTCTTCTAGCTCAGTTCTACCACCTGTCTCGGTGGTTGAGCAACTTGCTGCTCTAAACAGCATGGTGCTCCAACTGCTGGCCTCTGATAAGGCTAAGACCGCTCAGATCCTCCAGCTACAAGAGCAAAGTTCATCACAGGCAGCTGAGATTGAAAGATTGAGGGAGTTAACATCCTCACAAGCCCAAGTGATCACTTCGCAGACTGATCAGATCACAGGCTTGTTATAACACGAGGCTGAGACTGATGAAAGGATGGGAAAGCTAGAGGCGTCTCATAAAACTCTAGTGCTAAAACTGAAAGGCACTCAGAGTGAGCCCCTCAAGATTGGAGAAGGTGATGGTGATGATGATGATGATGATGATGGTGAGGATGAGGACGATGATGATGAAGATGATGAGGATGATGACGATGATGATGATGGTAGTGATGAGAGTAATGATGGTGATGAGAAGAAGGAAGATGATGAAGGTAAAGGAGGAGAAACTGCCGGAGATCAAAGTGATAATGTAGCAGGCGAAAGGCGTTCTAAACGCCGACATGATCAAGGACCCTCTTCGTCTGCTCCAACTGAAGAAACTCCGGAAATTCAAGACAAAAGTACTGTTTAGTTAGTCATGTTTATGTAGTTAACAGACTTTTGTATTTGAAATTTTGTTACATTTATTTAATGAATGTTTATATCTTATGTTAATGATGTGTTTGATTATTTACTAACAAGTATTGTGTTGCATGTTTAAATCAAACAGATCCTAACTTTCAGAGAGACGAACATGATGTTGCTCCCCTCCAACAGGTCAAGTCTCAACTAACAATGATTCTTGATCTGCAGGGGATCGTCAGAAGGTCTGTGAGTTATACTCCTGAAGAAGGAGAAATTATTCACGACCTCACTGATGAGCAACTGGCTGAAATGTTTCGTCTGAATCCAGACGAAATCGTTAAAGATGCTCCAGTTTTTGATGATGCTGATGATGATGAACTTAAAGATGTTGAAGAAATTGAAATTGAAGACATCACAGATCAGCATTATCCAGAATACACTGATCAAGAGGGAAACGCGTTTCCTGATCTGGTGAACAACCTTGATAGTGATATTCTGGATAAACTCCATGATAAAGAAAAGGGAGCGGAAGCATCAACAAGCCAAGCTCAAGCCACGGACGCCGAAGTTGACATTCGAAAGGCTGAATGGGCGGCTTGCTTCGCCGAGGTCCGAGCACAACGTACTACAACAACTCAGAGTACCTACACCAAGTTATACAAAGTAAAGAAGAATATGAAGGTGTCAGGGAAGATTATAGCTTGGGCTCATTTTGATGACCTCGGAGTATATGCAGTGAAGAGGGAGAGGGGAATCGAGTACTTTAGATTCCCTCATGATCTGAAGACTCTCCCAGGTTTTGAACTCAACCAGTTGGCACGCCTAAAGCTTCTTTATGCTGATCCGAAGAAGATGTCTGGCTGGTTTGAGGCTGCATTGAAGAAGGAATATAGGACCAGATGGGTAAATTTCAAACCTCAGCAGGCTACGAGGTACCTCAGAAGGTCTGAGGTAAGTCCCATCACTGGTCAGCCTAAGATAGTCCTGAAGTGGCGACCTCCGCGCACAATGTCCAGAATTCCACTGAGGGAGATGCCACAGGACTTTACCCCACACTTTAAGTGGTGGTACTATGACTGGCGCTCGGGTGAGGCAGTCATTGTTTTGGAAAAGGACGGGTCAATGGAAGCTATAAGGGTGTTCGACCCCATGTGGCTTATCAACTTGTCAGCGTCTGATGTGTATACGCTGTACAAGTGGCCACTGTTTTTCGATACGCAGGATATTGTGCAAGCTCTACAGTTTCAGCATATAATACGTCTATGCTTTGCGCTAAATATCCATGCGGGGGTTTCCAAAGAAGAGAGATTAAAAAGGTTTGAAGAGTTCAAGAAAGAAGTAAAGGTCTAGATAGAACTAGGTCCAAGGGGGAGTTTGTTGGTACACATGTCCCCAGTTCTAGTCTAGTGAGCTCAAATGTAATAGACTTCTATCTTGTAACGCATATGTAATGTTCAATCAATCGAATGAGAATCTCTTCTTTATATGGTTGTTGATTATATAATGTTATATCTAATCATATTATTAGTTGTTACACGCATAATATGACCATGTTATATAGGTTTACAGTTGTGAGACACAGTTCTGAATCGTTAAAGGTTCAAGAATGTGTTTGACTAAGAATCTCTTTCAGTCGCACAACTGAACCATGCGAATGGTTCAATCGCACGGTTGAACTAGGAGATTGAGTCAATCGCCCGTTTGAGTCATGAGACTGACTCAAGCGTTGGAATGAATCAATCGTATTACTCAATCGCACGACTGAGCCAGTCGCAAGGCTCAGTCGCACGAATGAGATCTGTAACCTATAAATACCACTTAATTCGTGGAAAAACGTAACACTTCGAATACTAGAAACCCTAATCGACCCAGAACGTGCTGTTCGACCATTCCAACTTCATAGAGCGTTTCAGATCATTCTGAGTCAAGTCATAACGTTTTCTAATCGTTAGGATTGATCTTGATTTCGCTCTCACTGATTGGATCGCCAATCAAATAGGATTCCGCACTATTTGATCTGGTACAACGAAGAATCGGTTAGTACTCCGTACGAACACGGTCCTAACAAATTCTTATGTCCGAGTTTGTTGATCGTGAACATCTTATACGGATGGACATGATTGTAGATTATAAGCAAGTTAAGTGAATGCTTAAACATAATAATCAAATGTGAGTACATCCATATTAGAGTCCTCCTCATTACCCGTATCAATAAATATGTAACTAGTTTCGTATTTATATAAATATAATTTTCTTTTTATTTGTATAAAATGTAATTTTCTTTTTACTTGTATATAAAAACAAAAATATAAAAAAAATATAAAAAATAAAAAATATTGACACAATAATGGCACAAAAGAATAGTACAATAATAATACAAAAGAATGACATAATAACAATAATGGCGCAATAATGACACAAAAGAATGACACAATTAAACACAAAAGAAATACCAACTTTTTATCCATGAAAAGTTTACACCTGAAACAACATTATTCAAATTGAATAATTTATTGAAAATTGGTTGATTTATATAAAGTGAAGGTTAATATGTCTATAAATTCACGATTCACAATTCACATTTCATATACAATTGTAACACCCGAATAGTTTAAGAGGTTGTGAAAAAGAGGAATAAAAGTGGAAATGCCATTTAACCCAAAGATGAGGGGTTAAAAGTGCGAAAAGTACAAAAAACTATAATAATTTAGTACAAAAGGTGGTATGGCCGCCTATGTTGCTTGCACCCTTCATCCTCATTCGATATTCTAGAGAGAGAAAGAGTAGAAAGCTCTCGGATTCTTGGAGAAGAACAAGAAGAAAACCGAATTTAAGGTAAGATTTATTGTTTTTGAGTTGTTCCTGGCTATAATTAGCCTCGGTTACATGCTTATATGTGTTTGTATGTTCGGGTTTGCATGTTTTAGATCCCTCTAGTTGTTTGAATTCTTTGAAAAGTTCAAGACTTGGAGTTTGTGACTTGAGAGAACCAAAGGTGAGTTTCTAGACCCCGTACTTCTACTTGTTTTACAATGTTTGGGGCTGAAAATGCATGTAAAACCATTTTTACAAAAGTTATTCGAATACTCGTATGTATCCATACATGTATGTTGATATTTTATGATTGTTATGTGTTAGTCCATGCTTAGAATAGTAGGACTTAACTTAGACTAGATTAAAATGATGTTTGGAACTGGAAACAACATAGAAACATACTTAACAGGTTGTCCAACCACCTGAACAGGACCCCAACCGCCAAAAAAATTTGCCTTAGAAAGTTTCTAAGTTAGCCCATACGCCCAAACAGCGCCCAAGCGCCCAAACAGTGCCCCAACCGCCTAGAGAATGCCTTAGAATTTCTAAGTGCAAACCTATGCGCCTGCACAGTAGCCCATACGTCTAAGACTTAGTCCCAGACGCCTAAGTACAACCCAGATGCCTAAATAGTTCCCATGCGTCTGAGATGGTCCAGACGGCTAAGTGATGGAACGCCTAAATAGTGCTCATGCGCCTAAACAGACCTCATGCGCATGCATAGTGCTCATGTGCCTAGAACACTTAGAAAATTTTCTGATATTTTGAGAAAAACAGAATTATTAGAGTTTGACCTAAGTTTGACTTTAGGGTTTTTAATTGCTATATTATTGCATTATTATAAGTTGTTCCTATGATCATAGTAATTATCACTGTATGACTTATGTGGTGTGTGTGATGATCATAAATGAAAGTATTACCATTAACAAAATGAAGAGTAATGATAACGAGAAGTGGAACTTAATTAAAATGCTAAAAGTCTTGCAAGCATATAGGAGGTGCATGACCATGTTGTCGTTAGCTCAACTGTGATGCGGGTTAGCTACCCTAAAGGATGCACACAGGGCCAATCAATTGAGATTAGCGGACCTTCGCAGCATACCCTAGGTGACTGGGTCAGCCTTGTGTATAGTGATCATAGTCTATTGATAGACCAGAGGCCTAGCACCAGTTTCCCCACGCATATAGTTTAGGGTATTGCTCATTGATCCACATAGACAGTGAAAGATAAAGTTAAAGAGTACGAAATGAACAAAGGCATACAGTAAAGAAAGAAAGCATTACCTTGTTGTACAGTTGATGCGTGCTCACGTACAAGAGTAAGAGACGTATTTTTATAAAAAGAGTATTTTCATATATATTCATTACACAAGGTATTTTTAACACTTTCAAAACTAGGACTCACTCAGCAACGCTGACTTTTATACATTTTTAGTTGGCAGGTCATCATTGCTGAGGATGGCACAAGGGTGAAGCTACTCAGCGGGAAAAGACTAACATCCATTCCTATGTTATGATATTGTTGTTTTGTAATGCAATTAAACAATCTTTTGTAACTTGAACACCAATGTATTGCTTAACAACATTATCTTTTAATAATAGAGAATGGCTTTTGCTAATGAAATTTCGCTGTTTATTTTATGAAATGTATATTAATATGTTTTATGTGCGATGAATGACCAACTGTGACGTGCCCGAGAACGGGGCCTTACAAGTTGGTATCAGAGCCAAAGTTTAAATGAATTGGGTAAAACATTTTCAAAACCAAACTTAAACTAAAAATGGGACAGATAGAGGGATGTCAGCCCGAGTAGGTACGTGCCATTAGGTATTTCTTTCCTTAAAGATAATCGGTATTATGTGCATGTGCTATTTGAATTATGTGTTCTTAGTAGATTTAAATACTAACGTAGTCATGACAGGAAATGCTTGGGGTGTGAAGAGTAAAGTAAGTGGCTAATCATAACTGGCCACTGTAATTAGGGACTTACTATACTTAACATAAACTGAGCAATTGCCTTGAATGACTGTGTTAGTGTTTGAATCTTATAGCGTTTAGGGAATGGCTGGACGAAAATCTTCCAAGGATTCTAGAGGCAGAGGTCGTCCACGTATGACTCGGAGTAGTGCTAAGGCTCCTGAGACGACTCATGAGAACCCTAAGGTTCATGGTCAGAGTAAGGAGAATAAGAATGCTAGCCTGAATGACTCGGCTAGGGAGGCAATTGCTGACGAGGTACACCAAGTCATGCAGACAGTTTTACTGTCTGTGGTGACTGAAGTTATCAGGGCAGTGAGGAGCAAGGAGAGAAAGGAGAAGGAGAATAGGAAAGGGTAAACTGGAAAGGAAAGCAAGGGGAAGGAGGAACGACCGGAGCCTGAGACCGTGTTGTCCGATAAGGAGGAGTATGATTTAATAGGGGTGACGACCAAGGGATGCTGTTATGGGGCATTCCAGAGGTGCAAGCCCCCGACCTTCGATGGCAATGGTAATGATGCTGCCGCTCACCGCTGGGTGAGGGAAATGGAAGCGGTGTTGGAGATCAGTGAGTGTCACAAAGACCAGAAGGTGAAGTTCACCCCTCTCTCTTTTGTCGACTCAGCGTTATGCTGGTGGGACAACGTTGTCCAAGCTGAGGGTGCCAGAGCTATCGGGAAGATGCGATGGAAGGAGCTAAAATAGTTAGTGATCGAGGAATTCTGTCCTCACAGGGAGCTTGACAGGATCGAGAGGGAGTTCTTACAACTTGAGGCGGGAACCATGACCCACCAGCAGTACACCACCTAATTTAATGAAATGGCGAGGCTGGTGCCGGATCTGGTGACGCCGGTGTCAAGGAAAATCAAGAGGTACATCCAAGGATTTCTGGCTGATATTCACAGGCATTTGATCGCTGCTCAGCCTGGTACCTTTCGATCCGTTGTAGACTTGGTGGGCAGGTTGTACGATGAGCAAGAGGAGACTATGGTAGAGGTGAAGAAGATGAGTGGTGGTGATAAAAGCTGGAATGGGAAGAGGTTCGGACGTGGTGGTTTCACTCCAAACAATAAGAGGATGAAGGTGGATGATCGTAGGGTGTCGTCAAACTCAGGGCTGAAGAAGTGTGGCAAATATGGAAGGGAGCATACTGGAGAGTGTAGGTTAGGACTGAATGTATGCTTCATGTGTGGCAAGCCTGGCCATATCGCTAGAGACTGTAGGGTGCTGAAGTGCTATAACTGTGGTGAGGAGGGCCACGCGAGCAAGGATTGCAAGAAGCCGAGGGCGGAGAGCTCTGGAGCAAAGAAGAAGCCGGAGGAAGGAGGACAGAGGGCAAGTGCTAGAGCTTACACCATGACCCAGGAGGAAGCCAGAGTGGATCCCGTTGTCGTGTCAGGTATGTTTCTATTAATCAAACTTGTACCTCTGTATTATTTGATTCTGGTACTAGCAGGATTTTTATTTCTACTACTTTTTGTGCTAAGTTGTCTGCTAGTAGAAGAAGTATTAGTGGACCATTCTATGTAAAAACTGCTATTGGTAAGTCCACTAGAATTACTGACATGATAGAGGACTGTGCCATAGAACTAGAAGGTCATAGGTTTGCTGCTAAGTTATATGTGATGCCCCTAGGTGGATTTGATGTAATACTAGGGATGGACTGGTTAGCAACCTATGAAGCAAACATCGTATGTCACAAGAAGATGATTCGACTAGTTGCGCCCGATGGAAGTTTGGTGACGGTGTATGGAGATCGCGTTACCACGATCCCGAAGGTGATTTCAATGGCGGTGGCGGGGAAGTGCATGAGACGTAGATGTAGTGCCATCTGGCCTACGTAAAAGATGTGGATGCGTCGGTACCACAATTACTTGATGTACCAGTGGTGTGTGACTTTCCGGACGTATTCCCGGATGACTTACCCGGCGTGCCACCGGGTCATGAAATTGAGTTCCAAATCAATTTGATACCCGTTGCCAAAGCACCATACCGATTAGCTCTGACTGAGATGAAGGAACTCGTGGACCAATTGCAGGAGTTAATGGATAAGGGGTTCATTCGACCGAGTATCTCTCCATGGGGTGCCCCAGTCTTGTTCGTGAAGAAAAAGGACGGTAGTATGCGGATGTGCATCGACTACCGTGAGCTGAACAAGTTGACAGTAAAGAATCGGTATCTGTTATCAAGGATTGATGACTTGTTCGATCAGCTCCAAGGTGCCAGTTGGTTCTCGAGGATAGACCTCCGATCTGGTTACCATTAATTGAAGGTGAAGAACAATACATTCCTAGGACAACTTTTCATACGCGTTATGGACACTACGAGTTTCTCATTATGTCTTTCGATCTAACTAACGCGCCAGCTACCTTTATGGATTTAATGAACCGAGTGTGTCGACCTATGTTAGATAAATCAGTGATAGTGTTTATTGATCATATCCTGATTTATTCTAAGAGTGAGGAAGAACATGCCGGCCACATACGCGAGGTATTGGAGACACTTAGGAGAGAGAAGTTGTATGCTAAATTCTCTAAGTGTGCTTTTTGGTTACGCGAGGTTCAATTCTTGGGTCATGTTGTTAATGTTGAAGGAATCATGGTGGACGCGGCAAAGGTTGAGATGGTGAGGCAATGGAAGTCTCCAAAGACGTCGTCTGAGATCCGTAGTTTCTTGGTTTTGGCGGGCTACTATAGAAGGTTCATTCAGGACTTTTCCAAGATAGCCTCACCTTTGACCAAATTGACTCGCAAGGATGTGAAATTCGTGTGGGGTCGAGAACAGGAGTGTGCTTTTGAGGAATTGAAGACGAGGTTAACTCAAGCTCCTGTCTTGACATCACCCGAAGGGAGTGATGACTTAGTGGGCTAGGTTGTGTGTTAATGCAACATGGAAGGGTAATAGCCTACGCATCCCGACAGTTGAAGACCCACGAAGTCAACTACCCTACACATGATTTGGAGCTAGCGGCTGTGGTTTTTACGTTGAAGATTTGAAGGCACTACTTATATGGTCCAAAGTGCACGATCTTCACCGACCACAAGAGCTTAAAGTACTTCTTTGAGAAGAAGGATCTCAACATGAGGCAGAGAAGGTGGTTAGAGCTCATCAAGGATTACGATTGTGAGATCCATTACCATCAGGGCAAGGCCAATGTGATGGCAGATGCCCTTAGCCGAAAGGAGAGACCCGAGCCGATTCGGGTGAAGGCTTATCAGTTGATTATGACCTCTGATGTGATGACGCAGGTCAAGGAGTTTCAAGATGAGGCTTTGAAAGAAGATCGTAGTGACTCTGAACAAATGAGAGGTCTAGTCGCGGAACTGGGAGAAAACACGATTTATATTCACAATTCACAATTCACAATTATTCATAATTATTCACAATTCATTTGTAATTCATTATTAATTTATATTAGCATATTCAACTCTATAATGTCTTAATTTCACAATAATCGGTGTACCAAAACAAGAGAGCAGTTGATGGATTGGGTGCAAAATGTAATGCCCCGAAATTCCCGAAGCAAGCCATTTAATAATAATGGGCTTTTTAAGGGTTAATAAAAAAATAATAATAAGTTAGTGAGATATGGACTAAATTAACCCTAATGGGCTATGTTTTGATAGGTTTAAGGGCCCTTAATCAGCCCTCAAAAATGCATGATCAGCCTCCATCCCATCATTTGTAACCCTAGGCCCCTAAGTTTCTAGAGAGAGAAAGTAGAGTGAGAAAGTGAAGGAAAACCCAAGGATTTGTTGTGCTATTATGGAAGAGACTGAAAATCTGAGTGTTGGAGCTTCAAACCATAAGAAAGGAGCAACAAATCAAGGTAAGAATCGTCATCCAAACATCCCTTTAGAATAGACCCGGATTTCTAGGGTTTTGGGTTCAAAAAGTTTCAAAGAAACACATAAAGGTCAAATTTTTACGTATGAAAACATGTATAAAGGTTAGATATGGTTTCATGGATGGTAAACTAAGGATTTGAACATAAAAAGTTAAGACTTGGGTTAAAAACGGGCTAGTTCGTCATTTTTATGCATCCGGCGAAACTGTGAGCCCGACCAGCGAAATTGTACCTTCAACCAGCGAAATTGCCCCTTCAACCAGCGAAACTGTAGTTTCGCTTAAGTGAAACTGCTGTGTTCGAGAAAAATCATTAAGACTTAGCGAATCTAGAAAATACCAACGAAAGTTGGGCGCTCATGGCAGCGAAACTGCCAGCGAAACTGGCAGCGAAGCTGGCAGCAAAACTGTCAGTAAAATTGTGAAGAAAATGATGTTTTTGTGTATTAACTTCCGTGCAGCTCGTGTATTCGGACTATAGCTTAAGTAAATTAGAATTAAAGCTATTTTGCTAAGTTCAGGTGAGTTCTAGACCCCTCTTTTACCCGTTTTCAAAGTTTGGGATGATATGCATACTAAAATACATACTTTTAAGATGACGGTTTTTAAGACCTCTTATCAAGAAAATAAAATTTTCTAAAAAATGTGCCATTTAAATAGTTCAAAATAATTTTCGGGCGCGCTGACCTAGCAGCCCGGCCCCAGCCAGGGGCGTTGCCCCTTGGACCCCACTAGGGGCTACCGCCCCTAGAACCCCACTATCAGGGGCTGCCGCCCCCTAACCCCCGTTGTCCTGCGGAGGGTCGGTTATCGGTTTTATCTCTCATGGTTGATGAAATGTGAATGCTTAGACTAAGAGTTTGCTTCTTATTTTGTGTTAAGTGTGTGTGAAAACTAAAGATATAAGTGAAACTTAAAGAACTATTATTGGGCCCATAACGTGTACCCTGATAAAGTAAAACCTTGCAAGCAATTGATAAAGGAGGGTTGCATCTGTTGTGCCCTCACGATGATAAAGTAAAGGCTCAAACAGGCAGGTCAGTAAGGCCTGGATTGGCATGACAATAATGGCCTGTTTTGGTACGATAGTAAGGCCTAAATTGGCGTGTCGGTAAAGTCCTGTGTTTATCATAGGCTCCGATAGTAACTGGGAATTGACGGATAAGGAAGAGTAATAACTAATAAGTAATGGCAAAGCATTGAAAAAGAGATAATCTGTGTGGATCAATGTTCTGATAAATGATGATTATTTTCAAATGTTAAAGCTAATACTTCTTAGAAAAGTTATTTAACAAAGTAAACCTAGAATTCACTCAGCGGAGCTGACTTTTTAAGCTTATTAGTTGACAGGTGAGCGTTAGGGCTTATGGGATGGGAGCATGGATCTAAAGCTTCTTGGCATCTAAAGACTGGCATCCCAGATGAAAAAGAATATTAAGAGGATTTTTAAAGAGCATTTGATGTTTAAAGACAATGTTTATATTTAAATTTAACTATGTTGTAATAAATTGCAATTTCTATACTTTTCCGCTGCTATATATATATATATCTAAATGAATATTTTAAATCTATGTTTTTGCTGTGAATGACCAACTGTGAGATTTCCTGGGATCAGGGCCTTACACAAAATACTACACACACTCTTGGTTACATTATTGTCACACAAAGAATGAAGAACACTGTATACGGCTTTGTCAACAAGGCATCCCTTATGCGATATCGTGGTAGTATATACAAATCAACATTAGATTCTACCACACATTCGGGCATAAATGTTGGTACACATGTCCCTAGTTCTAGTTCTAGCGTGCTTGAATGTAAATGACTTTCATTTTGTTACACTGATGTAATCGTTTGATATTTGTAATAAAAGACTCTTGATTGAATGACATATGTAATAGTTGGGTACTTAATGAAATGCAAATGTTTGGTTGTGTTTTTAATGTTTAATATTCCATTAATGAGTTGTTTAACGCGTATCAAATTGATTATATAGGTTTGTGGTTGTTTGAATTAATCTTGGTAATGTAATGTTTAAGAAATATATTCAAACTTAGTAATGTGAAGTTCTCATGCGAATGTCCCATACGAATGGCCCATGCTAATGGACCATACGCATGAACAACTTCATGCGAATGACTCAGTCGCACGACTGAACTAGGAGACTGGATCAGTCGTATGATTGTAACATGAGATTGGCTCAGTCGTACGACTGAACACTCAGTCATGCGAATGGATCAACCGCATGGCTCAATCGCACGACTGAACCATACTTGTGGTTCAGTCACACGAATGAGAAACACTAACCTATAAATACCACTTAAATCTTGGAAACATAGAAGGACTTCGCATACATACATACCCTAGCCGTCCAGAGACCTCTAAGAACCTGTTCCAAGTTCATAGATCGCACTAGATCGATTACCAATCGTTCTTAACATTTAGTTTCAATCTACAATTGATTCTACGTGCGTTCTCAATAATTGGATCGCCAATCAAATAGGATTCCGCACTATTTGATTCGATATACACGTTTATCAGTTAGTATTTTGTTCAATACTTGATCCTAACAAGTGGTATCAGAGCTTTGGCTCTTGATTTACGTGTGATTCAATCGTTCTTGATATAAAAATTGTGTTTTTCACTAAAAACGCAATCCTTTTGTGTCAAACGGTGTTTTCAGCGTCTCCAGTTCGTAAAGTTCACCTTTCCCGGCATACGGCAATTGGGGTTAGTGAAAATTCGTGTTTTTACGTCCAAAATACCTTAAACTTTCGAATTTTCAAAATACAGCAGCTTCAGTCACCAGATTGAGTCAATCGCACGACTGAGTTCATACGCATCCCTCATACGCACGATTGGACTCATTGTACCTTCATTCGTACGATTGAACTGTCTAGTCGCATTGTTCATTCGCACCTGTCACTCACACGATTGATTCATCCGCATTGGTTCATTCGCATGTTTGAGCCATTCGCATTGTTCAATCGCACGATCTGTTCAATCGCACACCTTCATTCATACAAGCAGTAACAGTTTTGTTTCAAAGTTAAAGTTGATAGTAATGGAGGATCAATATTCAGCGTTCACAGCAGATAAAGATTCAAGGATCCAGAATCTGTTGCTTCTGGAAAATGAAGTGGGGAATCATAACAAGCCTCCTAAGCTAATCACGTTAGATGACTACCCACAGTGGAAGCAAAGATTTGAGATTTACTTGAATGGTGTAGATCCCAATCTGTGGGAGTCGATAGAGACTGGGTATAGCATGCCTGTAGGTGCAGATGGAGTCAAACTTACACTAGGTGGCATGAATGATAGACAAAAGCCCAAGTACAATGCTGAGAAGAAAGTTTATGCTCTGCTTACTTAGTCAATTCCAAAGGACATATTTCATCAATTTTATGAGAACAAGCAAGCAAAGAAGCTGTGGGATGCCTTGGAAAAGAGGTATGATGGTAATGCATCGTTAAAAGCTCTAAAAGCTAAAGCGTTGAAGAAGGAGTGTGACAACTTCTCGTCAATGGGGAAGGAGAGCTTGGACGACGTCATTGATCGATTCTATCACTTAATGAGTGAGCTGCACACTCATGGAGTGAAAATCTATGGAAGACAAAGTGTCAAACTTTGCTGATGGTATGCCAGAGAAATGGGTTTCTTTTGTATCCAATCTGAGATAGAATGATATGCTCACGAAGTTAGACATCAATGATTTCATTCTGAAACTGAGGGAGGAAGAATTGAGGATGAAGTACAGGGCTCAAAAGTCTACTTATGATCAGAATCCAGTCTTGTACAATTCAATTCCTCAAGCCAAAACATCTGGAGCTCCACTACAAACAGCCTTTGTGTCAAGCTCAGCTGGTCCATCTCAAGCCTCTTCTTCAGGTTCTGACATGTCAGGGTCGTCTTGTACCTAATTTATCGCACCTGAAGACAATGCAATAAAACTTAAGACCGAGAATCTCGGAAATGTGACAGTTGAGGTAGCAATGGAACACATGGATCTCTTAGCAGCTGTCGTCCATTCCTATGACGGGCTAGTTACTGGGAAAATAGGGAACTGCCATCCAGCAGATGAGGACTACGAGCAGGTAGACGAGACAGAGCTGGAAAGGATGGATATAATGTGGGCCTTAGCAAGTGCTGTCCGGAGAGCTAAAAATTTTGTCAAGAAAATCGGACAAAACTTGGTTGCAACTAAGGACACTACCTTTGGTTTTGACAAGTCTAATATTACATGCTTCAATTGTGGGGAAAAGGGGCACTTCAAGCATGAGTGTGTGTAGCCGAAAAAGACAGGAAATGGGAATCCTTTCTCATCCTTCAATCGTCAAGATAAACCCACAGTTAGTCCTACTTTGTCAAGCAGGATCCTAAAGCCTTGACTGCTCATGATGACGAAGGACAGGATTGGAGCTTTCGGTTTATCTCTCCGGGAGAATCCAACATTACTAGTGTTGAAGACTTAGATGATGACTCAGCAAGTGAAGGAGATATTGCAGTAGAACTAGCAATGTCTAACACTTAAGAGACTGCAACTATGGTCAATTACATGCCAGAAGAAGGAAAACTACAACAACGTCAGAACCACCAGAACCAGAGACACAAGACTCTGCTTTGATGGCTGATTCGTCAGCACCTCCTCAGGTTGTTCGCTATAGTGCTAAAACCAACACGTGGATTGTCGATAGCGGAGCATCCAGGCGCATGACAGGGAACAGGGCACTTCTATCAAATGTCAAACAAATAAAAGGAGGTCATGTTTCATTTGCTGGAAACAAAGGAGGGTATATCACAGCTTAAGGGGAAGTGGAAAATCAGAAAGTAAAGTTTGACAAGGTAAACTACATTCAACAACTTCAAAATAACTTACTTTCTGTATCACAATTTTGTGATAAAGGATTTAGAGTAGTGTTTAAAGAGTTTGGGACTTTAAAATAAGTTAACTGATTATTGAGGTAAACTTCAAAGTATAAGTCGGCAAAGTCTAAGCAACATAAAAGGAAAAATGATAGTAAAACTAGCTGCTACTAAGAGAACACGAAGAAAGTAGACCTAGAGGTTGCTAGATCATTAGATGATATGTCGGTAGATTCAACACAATAGATTAGTAGATCTCGTTGGTGATTTCAATTTTAAACTAAGTTGTTCAACAAGCTATGGGTTATCATCTTATCCCCGGTTAACACAATCAACCAAGTTCCAATAAGGGGTGACGAGCAAAATTAACACCACAAAAGTGTGCGGTTGACCATAAAATAAGCACTGCACATAAAAAATGCAAAAAGCAATCTAGCTGATAACATATGTTGTTAGTGCGATCTGTGCAAAAAGAAAACAATTGCTTAAACAAGAGGATAGGTTGTGCGCCTCTCTGCTGTGCGGTGGCACTAACCTGAGGATAAGCATAACCTAGATATTCTAGAATTCATTGTTGTTTGCGCCTCTCTACTGTGCGATGACACTGACCTGAGGCTTTGCATCTCTTTGAAAGCTCTCAGAATAGTTTCCTCTTAGCACAATACCCGTAGACCGCTCAAAATTTCCTGAGGAATGTTGATTACCAAATATGTGTGGGATCCACAAATGCTTGTTGAATAATTAAATCCTAAATAATTACCAACGTGTGTCAAAAATCTGTGTATGGATTTAAGAGGACAAGTATACTGATAATCATCGTGAGCTACAATTCTTGAAAGTCCTAATCAATGTGGGATCTTACAGAGCTAGTATGATTTCCTAAACCTGCTGATGACTCTCGTTGAAAACAAGAATCCAAATCAAAAGGCTTTGATAAATTGTCCCAAATAATTTGACAAACATGTATGATTCCATAATGAATCGCTCCAGTTATGATCAAATGTAACGTAATGTTACCTAGGATTTCAACCTCCCACAAAAATACAAAATTAAGGTTTCGTTTTTGTTTCTTAATTCTAGTTGTTTTAATTTATTTGAATATTAGTTAGTTAGTTTTAAATGTCGGACTATGCAATGGAAATCAATCTGTGAGTAAATCACTAAAATGAGTTACGTCTGAGGTGACAAACTGTTTAAAAGGATCACGTCTGAGGTGATCGGGTGGATAAATGGATCACGTCTGAGGTGATCGGATGGATAAATGGATCATGTCTGAGGTGATCAAAAGGGTCTTTAAGTTAAAATGATCATGTCTGAGATGATCGAATGCGCAAGATGTTTTATCAACTGTTAAAAAAGGCTAAGTGTCAATTGGTCATAAAGTCAAGATCATGAGTATGACCCATACGCACGACTGGACCATAAGTATGGACCAACCGTGTGAATGGACCATACTCATGCACTAGACAACCGAATGGAGCATGAGTATGAACCATTCACACGAATCAGATTCAGTATAAATAGAGCCCTAGTCGATCGCATTCAACTCATCACCCTAAATCGCCCTAAAATCGCACACCTGACCGTTACTCTGCCCAATTTCATCAGACTAAAATCTCTAACTTCTATTGATATATTGACGATTGTGAGTTGTTATACAGTATAATGTGATAATATCTCACCGAAATCTGATGAAATGGTGCCCTAATTTTAGGATTTCAACCCACAAGAACCGAACCTGGAAATGGACTAATAACCTCACTAAACCGAGTAAAATATTGAAATAAAAGTTATTAGGTTATTAGTCAAGCGATTACGAGTCTAATGAACCAAAACACGACGTCTAATTCTAAGTTTTGGTCCAAATTTGAACTTAAGTTGATTGAACAGTAGGTCATGCGACTGGACACCCGGATGAACTACAATCGCGCGACTGAGTTGGACGATTGAGCCAATCGGCCGAATGACTGATACGAATGAGCTCAGTCGGTCGACTGAACCAATCATAGGCTCAGTCATCCGATTGAACTCAGTCGCATGATTCAATCACCCGAATGTATTCAATCGCATGATAGGTCAACCGACTGAACACAGTCGCATGGTTCAATCACATGATTGAACCAGACTGAGTTCAACCAGGTTAAGTTGAACTGAATTTTGTTGTGCGGTGATCTAACGTTTATGTGTCTTATATTACAGACCTATGGCTGATCGGTGGTCCACCAACCCCAAGCACAACATATGTGCTCACCTGGACACCACAACTCGGAATGGTACTGAGTTTGCGGGATCATTGCTTTTCTCAAGCGATCCAGGATCTTGACTGGGTTTGAGAATGATATTCTCTGTTGATGTAAATCAACGAGGATCGAATGTGATGATTGAGTCAATGATTGGAAGGCGGAATCAGGCAATCAATGATCATAAAACACTTGATATACTCATAAATGCATTCTTGTATTGATTAGATGAACTGTTACAGAGTAACTGCTAGGGTTTTGCATGCTAAAGTAACAAGACAGCTAATCTGAGAGAAAGAGAAAGACAAATTATATTCTTGTTGTCTATCCTCAAAAGTTGTGTATACAGTCACACAAAAGTTTTTCGAGAGTTCTCACATACGAGGTTTCTATTCTATTTATAGGCTGACTTACAGCTTGTACAAAAAGACTAAACTACCCTTAGTCTAAGTCTTCATCAGCATTTGTTTCTTTGTCATCCGTATTAACTAATAGGATGAGTATTTCTTCATCAGCATTGGTCTTCTATTAGCCACATTAGTGTTTGGTCATCAGCATTATTTAATGCGGATGAACAAACACTTGGCCGCATTTGTTGCTGGTCATCCGCATTAGTTAATGCGGAAGAACAAATGCCTTGTACTGTATTTCATCTGCTGTCCGCATTGGTTGATGCGGAAGAACAAATAATTGTCAGCATTTGTTCTTGGTTATCCGCATTAACAAATGCGGATAGCCGACACTTGTAATTTTCTTCTCTTGCAGGATCTTCTTTATGTACATTTTCTTCTTGGACTTGGGGGGAAACCAGCAGAGCAACCATTCACCTCTTGAATTGGCATGTATGATCCTTTCAGGGTCTAACAATACTCCCCCTAAGGATTATACAGCCTAAGTACTTTAAGGGTTTGAGGGTGGATCAGGTTGTGAGGATTCTGTTGGTCTTGTGTAGTAGGAGGAGATGACACTGGAGCTGAGTCTGTGTAGAAAGGATACAGTATGGCCTTGATCATATTAGAGAACTGTCTTGCTTCATCCAGCTTCTCTCTGTTTAGTACATGGATCTTCATTTGGCTCATATTATGGATGGCTTCAATGGGCAGCTTCTTCAATGAAACAGGCTCCCAGAATGACACAGTTGACAGCCCATCTCTGTGAATCAGTAAAGATCCATCGGCATCAACCTCTAACTTCACAATGTTTCCAAATTGCAAAGGAGCCTTCTTCTTCCTCCTTTGCTCTTTCTTCTTGATGATCCTGTCATAGGCCATCTTCAGGAGTTTGATACACTTAAGAAAGAAGTACATATCAGCTTCACCAAGCTTATTTCTAATCTCCCTGAAGTGCCTTGTATATATGTAGTGGATGTATGATTCGTCTAGCAGTCTCACTTCATATCCACTGAACAGTCGAATTTCAGCTCCTTCTTTTCCTCCCCACTTCCTTTCAATCACCAACTCATAGGTTTTCTCATCATAATAAACATTTAAGATTGGCACAGAAGTGTGAGTACCAGCAACCATCTTCCTCTTCAAGGATTCAGTGGGTTTTACCCTAAGTTCAGGGAATACCACTTCTTCAGCTGTTTTTCTTTTTCTTTTCTCAAGGGGATTGACAAAAGTTCTATCTTTTCTCATGCAGATAGTCTTCAATGATTTGAAGTTGTTAGTTCTATTGAACATCCTCAGAATGTCCTCAAACTCATATCCCCTGAACATAGCCCCATGATTTATCAATCTTAAGTTGGCTAGTTCCTTGAGATCATGGATCATTAGAGAATTCACAAGAGCAGAGTACTCTATGAAAAATTGTACTAATCCTGATATTCTCTTCACCATGAACATATTCCAATCACAATTGAAGCATTGCATTCTACAGTAACAAGATAGCTAATCTGAGAGAAAGAGAAAGACAAAGTATATTCTTGTTGTCTATCCTCAAAAGTTGTGTATACAGTCACACAAAATTTTTTCGAGAGTTCTCACATACGAGGTTTCTATTCTATTTATAGGCTGACTTACAGCTTGTACAAAAAGACTAAACTACCCTTAGTCTAAGTCTTCATCTGCATTTGTTTCTTTGTCATCCGCATTAACTAATGCGGATGAGTATTTCTTCATCAGCATTGGTCTTCTATTAGCCGCATTAGTGTTTGGTCATCAGCATTAGTTAATGCGGATGAACAAACACTTGGCCGTATTCGTTGCTGGTCATCCGCATTAGTTAATGCGGAAGAACAAATGCCTTGTACTGTATTTCATGTGCTGTCCGCATTGGTTAATGCGGAAGAACAAATACTTGTCAGCATTTGTTCTTGGTTATCCGCATTAACAAATACGGATAGCCGACACTTGTAATTTTCTTCTCTTGCAGGATCTTCTTTATGTACATTTTCTTCTTGGACTTGGGGGAAACCAGCAGAACAACCATTCACCTCTTGAATTGGCATGTATGATCCTTTCAGGGTCTAACAGATCTACAGGGCTATTTCCACACCATGCACTCCCTATAGGTCTATTCAGCAGGCCTTTTAGGAGGGAGCATCGGTTGACCGCTCACACGAGCCATACAACATCAGGAGTTCTATTTTTGGTATGGACATAGAGATTACAGCTGAGGATATCCGATGGGTGCTTGGTTTGGGTGACGATGCAGACCACCCTACCAGACTTCACCCACTGACGGTTAGAGGGTGCTTCTTAAGGATGAAGTACGCTGGGGATATCAACGCAGGTGTGCTCAATAAGAGCAACCTGTGTCCCCAATACAAGTACTTAGCACATGTCATCCTTAAGTGCGTGGCTTCGTGAAGGGGTGGGTTTGATGATCTTTCAGACCAGATTCAAAATGCCTACATGGCTCTGGTACTGAACCAACCTTTTAGCTTCTCGAGCATGATATTCTCTTACTTGATAGAGAATCTGGAGGCTAAGGGGAAAGAGAGTTTCTGCATGTACCCTAGGTTTCTCCAGATGATCTTTGATGAGAAGCTGTCGACACTGCCCAAGGAGAGCCAACACGCTGTGTCATTGGAGATCATGGATGATACGACACTGGGTCGTATGAGGGTCTACCGAGGAAAGCAGGTCAAACCCCCGGTGAAGAGATTCTTCGGCATCTGGCCAAAGCTGATTATGTGGCGCCGGGGAGGCGAAAGTGGCGCCACGACGAGAGTGATTTAGATGTTGAGCAGATAGCTCTACCCTCCGATGACTCCGACGGTGATGATCATGATACAGATCAGGGAGGAGACGGTCAGGGTGAACCCAAACCAGCTCTTATTCACCCTGACTTTTAGCCGGATGAGGAGGAGGAGTCAGACGAAGAGCCTCTGGTACGAACGGTAGGAAGCCGTGTCGTAGCCACTGAGAGGGGCGTGAGGGCGGTTGGTGGATGCCAGGGCGGGTCTGGGGAGGCTACTTCAGATCCATCATACACCCCAGACCAGCCCAGTAGCCAAGGGGGAGCCTCCGGGTCAAGGGGGACTCGGAAGAAGAGGATGGCTCAGCCCTACGACAAGAAGGGGAAGAGGTTGAGGTTCACTCTGACATCATCCACTACCACAGCCACCACCTCTACCACCTCACACACCACTACCACATCCACTCTACCACCAACTTCATCTATACCACCCCCAATCTTCACTTATCCACCACCAACTTCATCTATACCATCCCCAATCTTCACTACTACCACCACCACCACCACTAGCCACCCAGCAGAACCATCATCTTTCCCCTCCTTTCCATTTGGATCTCCTTTACCTCCTAGTGGGGTAGAGGAACAGCTCTCAGCACTGAATCGCATGGTGCTGAGGCTGTTAGCAGTCGATGACGAGAAGACTGCCCAGATTCGTCAGCTAGTAGAGCTTACTGCTGCACAATCTCAGTAGATTTCTTAGCAGGCTCAGCTGATTGAGCAGCAGTCACAGCAGATTGCTGCATAGAGCTCAGAGATGTCCAAACTCCAGGAGCAACATGTCCACTCAGCCAAAAGGATAGAGGAGTTGGAGGCTGCCAACAAGACCATCATGCTGAGGCTTAAAGGGTCAAAGGAGGAGCCTCTAAAGATCAGAGAGGGAGATGGAGATGATGGTGCCACTGATGATAGTGATGATGATGATGATGGTGATGATCAAGGGGATGATACTGATGGTGGTGATGATGCTGATGATGATGCTGATGATGATGTTGATGATAATGATGATGATGATACATCTGCTATGGGTGCTACATCTGCGAGTGAAAGGAGGACAAAGAAAGCTCAAGATCAAGGTGCCTCCACATCCGCCCCGTCAGCAGAGGAGCACATAATACAAGACAAGAGTAATGTCTAGTTGTTTATGTTATTTAAAATCATGTGTAACTGAATATTATATCAAACTAATGTATATAATGTTAATATTTTGTTTAATATGTTTCTGTTTTGATTATTAACTAATGATTGATGTGTTACATGTCTAAATCAAGCAGATCCAAATTTTCAGAGGGACGAATACAAAGCTGCTCCCCTTCAGCAGGTCAAGACTCAACTAACCATGATTCTTGATCTGCAAGGGATTGTCAGAAGATCAGTGAGTTACACCCCTGAAGAAGGGGAAATAATTCATGATCTTACTGATGAGCAACTGGCAGAAATGTTCAAGCTCAATCCTGATGAGATTGTCAAGGACGCTCCAACCGTTGAAGTAAACAGTGACGACGAGCTAAACGACATTGATGAGATAGAGATCGAGGACGTCACTTCCCAGCATTATCCAGAGTACACTGACCGAGAGGAAATATGGTTCCCGATTTAGGAAGTACTCTCGGCAGTGATACAGTGGAGAAGCTGAATCAAATGGAAAAGAAAGCAGGAACATCAACAAACCAAGCCCAAGCCTCAGACGCCGATGTGGACATCAGAAAGGCTGAATGGGTGGCTTGTTTTGCAGAGATCCGAGCCTAGCGCGCTGCACCAAAGTCAAGTACCTACACCAAGCTCTACAAAGTGAAGAAGCATCTCAAGGTGTCAGGGAAGATAATAGCGTGGGCATACTTTAAGGATCTAAGTGTGTATGCTGAGAAGAGGGAGAGGGGAATAAAGTACTTTAGATTCCCACATGATCTAAAGACTCTTCCCGGGTTTGAGCTCAACCAGCTAGCACGTCTAAAGCTACTATATGCCGACTCGAAGAAGATGTCTGGCTGGTTCGAGGCTGCATTGAAATGAGAGTATCACACCAGGTGGGTTAACTTCCGACCTCAACAACCGACGAGGTATATCAAAAGATCTGGAGTTAATCCCACTACTGGAAGGCCGATAGTAGTCTTGAAATGGCACCCTCCGCGCACAATGTCTCGTATTCCTTTGAGGGAGATGCCACAAGACTTTACACCACATTTCAAATGGTGGTATTATGACTGGCGCACTAGAGAGGCCGTCATAGTTTTGGATCGGGAGGGGAAGGTGGGGACAATAAGGGTGTTTGACCCAATGTGGCTCACAAACTTGTCTGCAGCTGATGTTTATACATTATACAAGTGGCCACTATTTTTTGATACGCAGGATATCATGCAAGCACTTCAGTTTCAACATGTCATACGCTTATGCTTCGCACTTGATATTCATGCTGGGGTTTCAAGAGAAGAAAGAGTCAAGAGACATGCATAGTTTACAAAGGAAGTCAAAGAATAGATAGAACTAGGTCCAAGGGGGAGTTTGTCGGTACACATGTCCCTAGTTCTAGTTCTAGCATGCTTAAATGTAAATGACTTTCATTTTGTTACACTGGTGTAATCGTTTGATATTTGTAATGAAAGACACTTGATTGAATGACATATGTAATAGTTGGGTACTTAATGAAATGCAAATGTTTGGTTATGTTTATAATGTTTAATATTTTATTAATGAGTTGTTTAACGCGTATCAAATTGATTATATAGATTTGTGGTTGTTTGAATTAATCTTGGTAATGTAATGTTTAAGAAATATATTCAAACTTAGTAATGTAAAGTCCTCATGCGAATGGCCAATGCTAATGGACCATACGCATGAACAACTTCATGCAAAAGACTCAGTCGCACGACTAAACCAGGAGACTGGATCAGTCGTATGATTGTAACATGAGATTGGCTCAGTCGCACGACTGAACAATCAGTCGTGCGAATGGATTAACCGCATGGCTCAATCGCACGACTGAACCATACTTGTGGTTCAGTCGCACGAATGAGAAACACTGACCTATAAATACCACTTAAATCGAGGAAAAACAGAAGGACTTCGCATACATACGTACCCTAGCCGTCCTAAGAACCTGTTCCAAGTTCATAGATCGCACTAGATCGATTACCAATCGTTCTTAACGTTTACTTTCAATCTACAATTGATTCTACGTGCGTTCTCACTAATTGGATCGCCAATCAAATAGGATTCCGCACTATTTGATTCAGTATACACGTTTATCAGTTAGTATTTCATTCAATACTTGATCCTAACAATAAAGAAGATAGGATGTTTATTTCAACTTATAGAAAAATATCACGTAGAAGATGGAGATTGGAAAATACATGTTTTGTGTGACCAACATAACCATGAACGATGAACCTTTTAAAATTTTGGGGGGTCATGCTTATGCAAAAAGATTCTCTAAAGAGGAGTACACACTGATGGAAGATCTTACAAGAAAGAATATGCAGCCACGTGATATCCTTACGACACTAAAAGAAAATAATGATCAAAACGTCTTCATAATTGAAACATGTATGATGCACAAACAAGGATATGAAATGCACATAAAATTGGAAGCATCTTTATGCAAGCACTTCTCCAATCTTTGCAGATGGGTGGATACATCTATGATTTTACTACAGATGATGAGTCAAATCATTATATGATTTATTTTTTGTCAATCCCACTTTATTAAAAACATGGTGTGCGTTATCGTATGTGATTATTTTAGATTGCACGTATAAGACGTACAGGTATCGTCTCCCTTCTTTTCAAATTATGAGCTTAACTTTAATAAACAAGACATTTTGTTTTGCTTTCGCATTAATGCGAAATGAGAAAAAAGAGAACTTCAAGTGGACTTTAAATTGTTTGAGGAAGATACCGGATGGCTATATGTTACCACGTGTCATAGTCACAGATAGAGAGTTGGCTCTAATGAATACATGTCAAGTTATTTTCGTAGAAGCAACGCGATTACTTTGCAGATATCACATACAGGAGAACATAAAAAAACATTGCAGGCCATCTTTCAAGCATCAGACTGAGTGGGATAAATTTATGTATTACCAAAGATTTATGCTTCAATCTCCAATAATTAAGGCTTACTATGAAAATCGAATGCAATTGCAGACAAAGTTGATAAACAAGCATCAAAGTATTTTCCTAGTCTATTCAAATTATTGTTTATCTTATATATTAAAACTAACATATTTGATTTAACTTTTCAGATGTATTTAATTACACTACTAAATAGATCACGTGCAAAAGATGACGCGCGAAGAAAAATGATGTGTATTTTCGCGTGCCATAAAAATTATGTCGCGTTTAAAGAAAATTATAGAAAAAATGTTGCGTGTCATCTTTTTCCGTCATGTTTTAAAAACCTGGGCCCAATTCAATTCCCCCTCTGCGCATCGTTAACGTTGTGTTCCCAAGTCTCATTTAAGGAGAGAAACAAAAGGAAATGAATGGAAAGTAATGGAAAGTGAAAAATAATTGTATTCCCAAGTTTTTTTATGGAGGGAAATGGAAGGAAACAAAAAAAACTTTATGTTCCCAAGTTTTTTAAAGGAAAGAAACGGAAAGAAACGAAAGGAAAATTTTCAATAATTTTCTCTTCTAACTTTCCTTTTAAAACGGAAGGAAATGAAAGAAAAGAAATAAACACATAAAATTTCTAAATTTTTATCATTTTTTTCAAACATTGGAACATGAAATTTATAATATCTTTTCTTTTCTCCTTATTTCTTTTCTCTATTTAATTTCTGTAGTTAATTTCATTTCACTTATTTTCTTTTCTTTTCTTTCGTTTATTAAACTCTGAACATAGGGTAAATCGATTTTCATGCCCTAATTTCTCGTTCCTGAGATTCGATCTTTGTGGGGAACACGAGTGGAGGAGAACATCACGTGATCTCCTATCTTCAAGCCTTCAAGGTGAGTAGTGAGTCTAATCTATTCCTTGACAGTTGTTTATCACCATCATTTATCTTAATCCTAATTCACATCTGAATCAGTAACACTATTTCTGGATAGCTTATAAATGATGCAATCGAATTCGTTTTCATGCTCTTTTTGTTCATGGTTTGCGATTTTAGGGTTTGGGGTGTGCTATGGTCAAAAAGTAAAGGAACCCTATGCTAACAACAAAGAACAACAACGTGGATTCAAGAAACCCAAATAAGGTTAACATTACAATCTATCTCTCAATCTAGATCTAGGGTTTCGATTTTGTTGTAATGCTTTTAGATGTCATTTTTAGGTGGATTTGCGTTTAGTGTCTTTGAGTGTTATTCTGTGCGAACATGTTCACGATGCAAATTAGATCTAGGGTTTTGATTTTGTTTATTAACCAATCCATTCTTCAATTACTTTGTGTGATTGAAAAAAATGCATGGTATCATTTTTTACAGGCTGGATGGATGAATCATATTTGATTATGGCTGTATATATCCTCTGAGCTTTTTGGGTTGTTGGGTTGGCAGGATGCTTTTGTTCTTTGTAGTATCTTATAGAAGAGACTAGATAGGTTTGGGGCCAAATAGCAATGAACAGTACGGGTCACCATTGTTCAGTATACCGAGTTTGAGGCAGATCTTAATCAAATAGTACTCTAATGTAGGCCAATAAAATTAACTTACATTCATTTGTATACCTTGCTTCACCCCCTGTTTTAGGAAGCATGGAAATATGAAAACATGTCAAATTATCTAATGTCAAATATTGTTCAATTCTATAAAACAAAGTAAACAAAACAAACAAACAAACCCAGTATATCCCACTCAAGAGCAGGGTCTGGGGAGGGTAGGTGTAGGCGAGTCTTTCCTCTATCTTGTTAGGTAGAGAGACCGCTTCCAAAGAGACCCCCGGCTCGATAGCAAAAGCCATACTGAAAACAAGACACATGGCATACCGTATACAAGAAATCCTACCACACATAGCATAGAGCATACAATAAATCCTACAGCACATAGTATACAAAAAGCCATACCGATTGCAATACATCCTTCAAGTAAATCATACGACACATAGCATACAGTATACAATAAATCATACGACACATAGCATACATATATCATAGGAGCAGGAATAATCACTGTTAAAGGGCAGATATGGACTACTTAGACGTCAGGCCCCGCAACCAGACTTCAAATACCCTTCCTGCCTATTGGTCGAGCTAAAAGTCCTTAATTTTAATTCTACGCCTCCACTCACTTCTATCCTCGATCATGTGCTCAGAGAGGTGCAAGTGTATCATATCTCGCCTAATTACCTCATCCCAAGTCAATCTAGGTCTTCCTCTACTTCTCCTACTCTCTAAGATGATGTTCTCTATGTTGATTAATTCATAGTATTGTTTGTTGTATTGATTGTATAGTTTGATTTGTATTTTGTAGTTTGTTCTTAGTTTGTAATATGTACTTAGTATAGGGACTGAAAGTGAAAGTATTGTGTAGTTAGTTAGTGCTTCTAACGGCTATAAATAGATACTTTTGTAATCAATTTGGGAAACACCCTTCAATAGCAATAATACTGGAATTTTAAGTGGTAACAATTGGTATCAGAGCGCGAAAGGCTCTCGATCCAGAAACCAACTCCCTTCGATTCCCTTTCTTGATCCGTCGTACCCATCACCGCCTGAATTTGAAGCAGCCGTCGGGCTGAACATTCAATTGAAACCACAGCGACTTGCAATTCACACCACCCACAATCAAGATCCCATCTGCGACGCAATTCGATGGCGGAAAACAGCAGACAAGTGGCTCTGAGAGATCCCAGCGATTCGATCTCGTTCAAGATCCCAATCCTGACTCCTACAACATACACCTCGTGGGCAATTAAAATGGAGGCGTTCATGGATGCCCAGGGACTCTGGGATGCCATTGAACCTCCGACTGAAGCTGCTGTTGATGTCAAGCTGGGCAAGAAGGCCAGGGCCTTCATTTTCCAGGCCTTGCCCGAGGATGTGCTAATGCAGGTTGCTGCATATAAGAGTGCTAAGGATATCTGGGAGGCTCTCCAGAAAACGTATGTGGGGGAAGATCGTGTAAAGCAGGCAAGAATCCAAACTCTTGATCAAGAGTTTGAGATGATGAGGATGACTGACACAGAGTCAATCGATGACTTTGCGGGAAGAATGGGAGAATTAGTCTCCAAATACCGGGCACTAGGTACCACAATTGCCACCTCTAAACAGGTGAGGAGAGTCTTGAAGGCTGCTCCTGAGAGGTTTCTCCCAATTGTGGCAGCCATAGAGCAGTTTTCTGACTTGGAGGAGATGACCTTTGAAGGGTTGATAGGCAGGCTTAAGGCCTATGAAGAAAGAATCAAACCAGCCTCTCAAGTGAAGAATTCTTCGGGCCAACTGCTTCTAACCAAGGCAGAATGGCAGGAGAAAGTTAAAAGTGACTCCAAGGCTGAGGGTTACAAGCAGTCGAGCTCTGGGGATCCCAGAGTGAGAGGTAGGGGCCGTGGGAGGTCAGGGAGGAGCAGGAGCTCCAGACTGACCCCAGATGGTGGAGACAGGGGTGCCCCTCCCAAGAAAGATAAAAAATCTATGAGATGCTTCAATTGTGATAAATTGGGGCACTTCTCAAATGAATGTAGGGCCCCAAAGACCAGAAGTGATGAAGCTCACTTGTCTCAAACCCAAGAAGATCAAGAGCCCACACTCTTGATGGTTAAAGTCATACATGACTTGGGGCTGCTTGAAGAAAACAGTGTATACCCAAGAGATATGACCACTGAGGTGGATTCCTGCATATGGTATCTAGATAATGGAGCTAGTAACCATATGACAGGTGTTAGATCCCACTTCACTGATCTTGATGAATCAATCACAGGGAAAGTGAAGTTTGGTGATGGCTCAGTGGTAATCATAAAAGGCAGAGGCTCAATCTGTTTTCAATGCAAAAATGGGGAGCATAGAGTAGTCACAAATGTGTACTACATCCCTGCCCTCATGAGTAACATATTGAGTCTAGGCCAGTTGGATAAG
Organism: Flaveria linearis; assembly: GCA_024085815.1. Classification (NCBI taxonomy): domain Eukaryota; kingdom Viridiplantae; phylum Streptophyta; class Magnoliopsida; order Asterales; family Asteraceae; genus Flaveria; species Flaveria linearis. The sequence continues at coordinate 42,869,191 of CM044011.1, forward strand.
GCAGGATGTAAAATCCTGATGAAGGATGGATACCTTTGGGTGTATGAGAAGACTGGAAGAACCCTGTTGAAAGTCAAGAAGGGCCATAACAGACTCTACAAAGTCACCTTGGAGGTAACTCTTCCTAAGTGCTTGCTGGGAGATGTCCAGGATGTAGCTTGGACATGGCATGCAAGATTGGGTCATCTCAACTTTGACTCAATCAATAGCATGTCCAAACACAACATGACAAGGGGTCTACCAAGAATAAACCACAAGTCACAATTGTGTAGGAGTTGCCTAGTGGGTAAACAGAGAAGTCATTCATACCCAAATTCAAGCACCTATAGGGCAACCAAGCCCTTAGAACTTGTGCATGCAGACTTGTGTGGACCATTAGATCCACCTAGCCCTGCTGGGAACAAGTATTTTATGCTATTGGTGGATGACTACTCAAGGTACATGTGGGTGTACATGCTGAAATCAAAAGATGAAGCCCCTAATGCTTTTCAAGCATTCTTGTCTCAGACTGATATGGAGACAAGTCATAGGCTCAAGGCTCTCAGAACAGACAGGGGAGGTGAGTTCACATCACAAAAGTTTGAGCAGCTGTGCAGTTTGGATGGAGTCAAGAGATACTTGACTGCACCCTACTCTCCACAACAGAATGGGGTTGTGGAGAGAAGAAATCAAACTGTAATGGGCATGGTAAGATCTATTCTAAAGGCTATGAACATGCCTTTGTGGTTATGGGCTGAGGCAGTAAGACATTCAGTCTTTGTGCTGAATAGATGCCCAACTAAAGCCTTGGTCAATATGACCCCTTATGAAAGGTTGTTTGACAAGAAGCCAAAGGTGAAACACCTGAGGGTGTTTGGGTGTAAGGCACATGTGAAAGTCAGCAATCAATTGAGGAAGCTTGATGACAGAAGCACACAAATGGTGCATTTGGGAGTGGAGTCTGGTACAAAAGCTTACAGACTGTATAACCCTGTGACTGGGAAAATAGTGGTCAGCAGGGATGTACAATTTGAAGAAACTGAACCTTGGAATTGGGACACAGCCTCTATAGATCAGTCCAATCAAAGTTACTCCAGTTTTGGTGGGGAAATGAGTGTGCAAGAACAAGGTGTTAGCTCTACCAGAGAAGCAATGAATGGGTCAGACAATGGTAGTTTCAATCACCATCATCCTGAGCCTTCTGCTTCTGAGGCAGGTGGTGATTGGAATGAGACAGGGCAGTCATTTAATGACACTTCTTATGACTCAACTCCAAGTTCTGGGGGTGGTGAGTGGGAACAATCATCAAGTGGGAACCAGGTTCCCAGGTCAACCTATGATGATACCCCTCCCAAAGGGTTTACTACTCTGGATGATGTGTTCAGTAGAACAGATATTTTAGAGAAAAGACCTTTTGAACCACCAATATTTGATGAATCAGTCTTGATGCTGCAAGAAGAAGAGCCTGTCAAGTATGAGCAAGCTAAGAGGAATCCTGAATGGATGAAAGCTATGAGAAGTGAGATGGACAGTATAGAGAAAAATGGGACTTGGAGATTAGTTGATTGTCCTAAGGATGTAAAACCCATAGGCTTGAAATGGTTGTTCAAGCTTAAAAAAGATGCAGAGGGAAATGTCACAAGATATAAGGCAAGGCTGGTGGTAAAGGGGTATGTTCAACAGCATGGAATAGATTATGAAGAGGTCTTTGCACCCGTGGCCAGGTTGGAAACAGTGAGATTGATAATAGCAATGGCTGCAGTCAATCAGTGGAAGGTTCATCACCTTGATGTAAAGACTGCATTTCTCAATGGTGATTTGAAGGAGAATGTATATGTTGTTCAACCAGAGGGGTTTACTAAGCCTGGTAATGAAAGGAAGGTGTACAAGCTTTTAAAGGCCTTGTATGGACTGAAACAGGCACCCAGGGCCTGGAATGAGAAACTGCATGAAACTTTGATTAAGTATGGGTTTGAGAGGTGCCCAAGGGAGCATGCAGTATATAAGAGGAAGACTGATAAGGGAATTATGATCATTGGTGTCTATGTAGATGACATTATAGCTACTGGACCCAATGATGATGTGATCAGGGAGTTCAAGTCAATGATGATGACTTGTTTTGAGATGACAGACTTAGGTTTACTTAACTACTATCTGGGGATAGAGGTTAAGCAAACAACTGATGGGATTTTCTTGACCCAATCAGGATATGCCAAAAGAATTCTTGAAGATCAGAAGATGCTGGAATGTAATTCCACCAAGATTCCAATGGATCCTGGTTTAAAGTTGGGAAAAGAAGAGGATGGAGAACCTGTACTAGTGACACAATACAGAAGAATCATAGGTTGTCTGAGGTATATCACACAGACCAGACCTGATCTATGCTACTCAGTAGGAATTGCTAGTAGATTTATGGCAAATCCTAAGGCAGCACATTGGCAAGCAGTCAAAACAATTCTCAGGTATTTGAAAGGGACTGTGGATGATGGCATTTGGTACAAGTATGGGGGTGACAAAGAGCTGATTGGATTCAGTGACAGCTCACATGCTCCCACTAAATCAGATGGAAGGAGTACCACAGGGATGGTGTTCTATTTTGGTGGTGGTCCTGTGAGTTGGATGAGCCAAAAACAGGCCACAGTGGCTCTGTCTTCGTGTGAAGCAGAGTTTATGGCAGCCACAGCCACAGCTCAGCAGGCTGTGTGGCTTAAAGGTCTGCTGGAGGAGTTAACTAATAAAGAGTTGAGTCCTATTGTGTTGTATGTAGACAATAGATCAGCTATTCAGCTGATGAAGAACCCTGTGTTTCATGGCAGGTCCAAGCACATAGACGTGAGGTATCACTATATTAGGGGATGTGTAGAAAAGAACCTAGTAGTGGTGAAGCATGTCAGTGGTGAGGATCAGAAGGCAGATGTATTAACAAAGGCTTTACCAAGGCTCAAATTTGCAGAGATGAAGTTGAAGTTGGGAGTTGGAACAATACATGAATTAAGGGGGTGATTGTTGATTAATTCATAGTATTGTTTGTTGTATTGATTGTATAGTTTGATTTGTATTTTGTAGTTTGTTCTTAGTTTGTAATATGTACTTAGTATAGGGACTGAAAGTGAAAGTATTGTGTAGTTAGTTAGTGCTTCTAACGGCTATAAATAGATACTTTTGTAATCAATTTGGGAAACACCCTCCAATAGCAATAATACTGGAATTTTAAGTGGTAACACTCTACTGCTCTAACTGGTGCCGCCATTGGTCTTTTTTTGACATGCCCAAACCATCTTAATCTTCCCTTTCGTATTTTATCTGCGATACGAGCCACTTGTAGCTTCTGTCGAAACACTTCGTTTCTTATCCGATCCAGTCTTGTGTGACCACACATCCACCTCAGCATTCGCATTTCCGCCACCTCATATTCTCATTTTACAGAAATTGGTAAAAAAAAAAAAGGTTTTCTCCCTAGATATTTTATTATTTATCATTTATTATTATTTTTAAAAACTAACTGCTTTCGATCTAGCTTATCGATCTCGGGTGACTTCTAACCCTAGAAGGTTGTGAGTTACTTGAGATCTGGAAGGAGAACCCTAACTTGGGAAAACCCCGCTGTGAGGATATTCTTTCTCCCTTATTTCCTGCTGTTTTTGTTCCATAGTCTAACAGGTCTGTTTTGACTGGGTTAGGAGTACCAGTATCTGTGTTCTCTGTTTTCTATATTCCTGTCTCATAAATTGGTGTGTTTTGGGTGCTATATTTCGTTCTCATAAATTGGTGTGCTATATTTCGTTCTCATATATTTCATTTTCATCCGTTGGTATATTACATTCTTTTGTTACTGGACTAATTTTGGGTGCTATATTTCGTTCTCATAAATTGGTGTGCTATATTTCTGTCTCATAAATTGGTGTGTCTCATAAATTGGCCTGTTTTGACTGGATTAATTCTGTGTTTTCTATATTTCTGTCTCATAAATTGGTGTGTTCTCTGATTATTAGTGGTGCATCATTTGACTGATATTTCTTGTGTGCGTGCATTCACAATCTGGATTAATTTTGGGTGCTTCTGTTGATTATATTTCGCTAATACCTGTGTTTGTTTCGTTTAAAGCATTGTTTGGCTTGTGTTTGTTCAACTCCTGTTTTGTGGCCCTGTCTTTAGCGGTCGTTTAAGGTGTTAGTGCGGTAATATAGACAGCAGGTGTCATTATGCTGCTCCGAGATCATGTTCGGTGACGAGAGGTGCGAATACAAGGAAAAGGATTTTAGATTAAGAGTGGCATCGTGGAATGTAGGAACCCTAACTAGTAAGTTATTAGAGCTAATTGATGTGCTAAGTAAACGTAGGGTCCAGATAGCGTGTCTCCAAGAGACTAGATGGAGGGGTGGGAGAGCAACAGAGTACAATAGTTACAAACTATGGTATTCAGGGTCGGACGGAACGAAAAATGGAGTAGGGTTTCTAGTTGCTAAGGAACTCCAAGATAATGTAGTGGAGGTAAGAAGATACGATGATAGAATTATGCTGTTAAGAATAGTAATAGGGGATGAAGTAGTGGCAGTAGTTAGTGCGTATGCTCCACATGTTGGACTAGGAGAAACAGAAAGAAAAAAGTTCTGGGAGAGCTTAGATCACGTTACGGGCGACATACCTAGAGACGAGAAAATATGCATAGGAGGAGATTTTAATGGGCACATCGGTAAGGACAATGACCACTTCCAGTTGGTGCATGGAGGCTTCGGGTGTGGCCTTAGGAATGAAGGCGGCAAGGAGCTTCTTGACTTTGCGGTAGCGCATGACTTAGGAATCATAAATTCGTTTTTTAAGAAAGAGAATCGCATCTAATCACGTTTAGCAGCGGCGGGAGACACACACAGATAGACTATTTGCTGACGAGGAGAGAAGATCGTAGCTCGTGGAAGGACTGTAAGACAATCCCAGGAGAGTCAGTTGTGACACAACATCATATGTTAGTGGCGGATATACGCGTGAAGAGACCAATTGTCCAACAAAACAAGAGAATTAGACATACGATAAAATGGAGCCAGCTCAAGGACGAAAACATTACCATTTTTAGAGATAAGGTCATACCAATGAAACATCCTGGACCACAGGAAGACGCAAACCAAAGTGGGAGGCCATGGCAAATACGCTCATCCAAGCAGCTAAAGAAACGCTTGGAGTTACAACAAAGAGGACAGTCGACCATAAGGAATCTTGGTGGTGGAACGAAAATGTACAGGAGAAGATACGAATAAAACAACAAAGTTTCAGAAAGCTTATACGCTGTAACAATGAGGAAGAACGCCCAGAGCTAAAAGATAAATACAAGGAGGCTAAGAGAGAGGCGAAGAAATCGGTGTCAGAGGCAAAGAACACGGCGTATGAGATGATGTATAAACGACTAGAGACGAAAGAAGGAGAGCATGATATGTTTAAGTTAGCCAAGGCAAGAGACAGCAGAAGACAAGACCTGAGAATTGTGAAGTTTATAAAGGCTGCGGATGGAAAAGTTTTGGTGAACGACAAGGACATCAAGGGAGATGGAAAACTTACTTCGATAACCTTTACAACATAAAGAACTCAAATCATCAAGCTGAGATAGATAATACAACCCAAACAACACAACAAAACAATTGCTATTGTAGAAGCATCACAGTAGACGAAGTTATGAGAGCTATGAAGAAAATGGGAAGGGCTAAAGCGGTGGGGCCAGACAACATACCGATTGAAGTGTGGAAATGCCTGGGAGATGAGGGGCTCAAATGGCTAACAGATTTATTCAACACTATCTTTACGACAGGGAAGATGCCGGACCAGTGGAGAACCAGTGTTATAGTCCCCATATATAAGAAAAAAGGAGATGCACAAGTTGCGAAAATTACAGGGGAATAAAGCTATTGAGTCACACGATGAAATTATGGGAAAGAGTTATTGACACGAGAATTAGACGAGAAACGCAGATAGCGTCAAACCAATTTGGATTTATGCCTGGACGCTCTACGACAGAAGCAATACACGCCATAAGGAGGATAATGGAGAAATACAGAGAAAAGAAGAGGGACCTCCATATGGTATTCATCGACCTAGAAAAGGCCTATGACAGCATCCCGCGTCAACTAATTTGGGAAAGTCTACGACTTAGAAGGGTACCAGAGAGGTATATCAAAATAATCAAGGATATGTATGATGGGGCAAAAACGTGTGTGCGAGCTCCGATCGGAGACACGGACTCATTCACAGTGGAAGTGGGACTCCACCAAGGATCGGCACTGAGCCATTTCTCTTCACAGTAGTGTTGGATGAGATGACCAAGTCTATACAGCAGCCAGCTCCGTGGTGCATGCTCTTTGCGGATGATATTGTCTTAATATCGGAGTCTAAAAGGGTGCTTAACGACAAGCTAGAACAGTGGAGAGCAGCACTAGAGCGCAAAGGTTTAAGGATAAGTCGCTCAAAGACAGAATATATGCATTGTAACTTTAGTGGCGAGGCGGAAGAGGACATCCAAATCACTATTCAGGGTATGGCGGTCCCACAAACGTCTAGGTTCAAATACCTGGGCTCGTACTTGCAGGAGGACGAAGAGATACACAGCGATGTAACGCACCGTGTTCAAGCTGGATGGTGCAAGTGGAGAGCAGCAGCAGGGATCCTATGTGATAAGAGGTTCCCAGCAAAACTAAAGGGAAAGCTATATCGAGTGGCAGTACGTCCAGCTATGTTGTATAGAACAGACTGTTGGGAACAAGTATTTTATGCTATTGGTGGATGACTACTCAAGGTACATGTGGGTGTACATGCTGAAATCAAAAGATGAAGCCCCTAATGCTTTTCAAGCATTCTTGTCTCAGACTGATATGGAGACAAGTCATAGGCTCAAGGCTCTCAGAACAGACAGGGGAGGTGAGTTCACATCACAAAAGTTTGAGCAGCTGTGCAGTTTGGATGGAGTCAAGAGATACTTGACTGCACCCTACTCTCCACAACAGAATGGGGTTGTGGAGAGAAGAAATCAAACTGTAATGGGCATGGTAAGATCTATTCTAAAGGCTATGAACATGCCTTTGTGGTTATGGGCTGAGGCAGTAAGACATTCAGTCTTTGTGCTGAATAGATGCCCAACTAAAGCCTTGGTCAATATGACCCCTTATGAAAGGTTGTTTGACAAGAAGCCAAAGGTGAAACACCTGAGGGTGTTTGGGTGTAAGGCACATGTGAAAGTCAGCAATCAATTGAGGAAGCTTGATGACAGAAGCACACAAATGGTGCATTTGGGAGTGGAGTCTGGTACAAAAGCTTACAGACTGTATAACCCTGTGACTGGGAAAATAGTGGTCAGCAGGGATGTACAATTTGAAGAAACTGAACCTTGGAATTGGGACACAGCCTCTATAGATCAGTCCAATCAAAGTTACTCCAGTTTTGGTGGGGAAATGAGTGTGCAAGAACAAGGTGTTAGCTCTACCAGAGAAGCAATGAATGGGTCAGACAATGGTAGTTTCAATCACCATCATCCTGAGCCTTCTGCTTCTGAGGCAGGTGGTGATTGGAATGAGACAGGGCAGTCATTTAATGACACTTCTTATGACTCAACTCCAAGTTCTGGGGGTGGTGAGTGGGAACCAGGTTCCCAGGTCAACCTATGATGATACCCCTCCCAAAGGGTTTACTACTCTGGATGATGTGTTCAGTAGAACAGATATCTTAGAGAAAAGACCTTTTGAACCACCAATATTTGATGAATCAGTCTTGATGCTGCAGAAGAAGAGCCTGTCAAGTATGAGCAAGCTAAGAGGAATCCTGAATGGATGAAAGCTATGAGAAGTGAGATGGACAGTATAGAGAAAATGGGACTTGGAGATTAGTTGATTGTCCTAAGGATGTAAAACCCATAGGCTTGAAATGGTTGTTCAAGCTTAAAAAAGATGCAGAGGGAAATGTCACAAGATATAAGGCAAGGCTGGTGGTAAAGGGGTATGTTCAACAGCATGGAATAGATTATGAAGAGGTCTTTGCACCCGTGGCCAGGTTGGAAACAGTGAGATTGATATAGCAATGGCTGCAGTCAATCAATGGAAGGTTCATCACCTTGATGTAAAGACTGCATTTCTCAATGGTGATTTGAAGGAGAATGTATATGTTGTTCAACCAGAGGGGTTTACTAAGCCTGGTAATGAAAGGAAGGTGTACAGCTTTTAAAGGCCTTGTATGGACTGAAACAGGCACCCAGGGCCTGGAATGAGAAACTGCATGAAACTTTGATTAAGTATGGGTTTGAGAGGTGCCCAAGGGAGCATGCAGTATATAAGAGGAAGACTGATAAGGGAATTATGATCATTGGTGTCTATGTAGATGACATTATAGCTACTGGACCCAATGATGATGTGATCAGGGAGTTCAAGTCAATGATGATGACTTGTTTTGAGATGACAGACTTAGGTTTACTTAACTACTATCTGGGGATAGAGGTTAAGCAAACAACTGATGGGATTTTCTTGACCCAATCAGGATATGCCAAAAGAATTCTTGAAGATCAGAAGATGCTAGAATGTAATTCCACCAAGATTCCAATGGATCCTGGTTTAAAGTTGGGAAAAGAAGAGGATGGAGAACCTGTACTAGTGACACAATACAGAAGAATCATAGGTTGTCTGAGGTATATCACACAGACCAGACCTGATCTGTGCTACTCAGTAGGAATTGCTAGTAGATTTATGGCAAATCCTAAGGCAGCACATTGGCAAGCAGTCAAAACAATTCTCAGGTATTTGAAAGGGACTGTGGATGATGGCATTTGGTACAAGTATGGGGGTGACAAAGAGCTGATTGGATTCAGTGACAGCTCACATGCTCCCACTAAATCAGATGGAAGGAGTACCACAGGGATGGTGTTCTATTTTGGTGGTGGTCCTGTGAGTTGGATGAGCCAAAAACAGGCCACGGTGGCTCTGTCTTCGTGTGAAGCAGAGTTTATGGCAGCCACAGCCACAGCTCAGCAGGCTGTGTGGCTTAAAGGTCTGCTGGAGGAGTTAACTAATAAAGGGTTGAGTCCTATTGTGTTGTATGTAGACAATAGATCAGCTATTCAGCTGATGAAGAACCCTGTGTTTTCATGGCAGGTCCAAGCACATAGACGTGAGGTATCACTATATTAGGGGATGTGTAGAAAAGAACCTAGTAGTGGTGAAGCATGTCAGTGGTGAGGATCAGAAGGCAGATGTATTAACAAAGGCTTTACCAAGGCTCAAATTTGCAGAGATGAAGTTGAAGTTGGGAGTTGGAACAATACATGAATTAAGGGGGTGATTGTTGATTATTCATAGTATTGTTTGTTGTATTGATTGTATAGTTTGATTTGTATTTTGTAGTTTGTTCTTAGTTTGTAATATGTACTTAGTATAGGGACTGAAAGTGAAAGTATTGTGTAGTTAGTTAGTGCTTCTAACGGCTATAAATAGATACTTTTGTAATCAATTTGGGAAACACAATTCAATAGCAATAATACTGGAATTTTAAGTGGTAACACTCTACTGCTCTAACTGGTGCCGCCATTGGTCTCCTTTTGACATGCCCAAACCATCTTAATCTTCCCTTTCGTATTTTATCTGCGATACGAGCCACTTGTAGCTTCTGTCGAAACACTTCGTTTCTTATCCGATCCAGTCTTGTGTGACCACACATCCACCTCAGCATTCGCATTTCCGCCACCTCATATTCTCATTTTACAGAAATTGGTAAAAAAAAAAAAGGTTTTCTCCCTAGATATTTTATTATTTATCATTTATTATTATTTTTAAAAACTAACTGCTTTCGATCTAGCTTATCGATCTCGGTGACTTCTAACCCTAGAAGGTTGTGAGTTACTTGAGATCTGGAAGGAGAACCCTAACTTGGGAAAACCCCGCTGTGAGGATATTCTTTCTCCCTTATTTCCTGCTGTTTTTGTTCCATAGTCTAATAGGTCTGTTTTGACTGGGTTAGGAGTACCAGTATCTGTGTTCTCTGTTTTCTATATTCCTGTCTCATAAATTGGTGTGTTTTGGGTGCTATATTTCGTTCTCATAAATTGGTGTGCTATATTTCGTTCTCATATATTTCATTTTCATCCGTTGGTATATTACATTCTTTTGTTACTGGACTAATTTTGGGTGCTATATTTCGTTCTCATAAATTGGTGTGCTATATTTCTATCTCATAAATTGGTGTGTCTCATAAATTGGCCTGTTTTGACTGGATTAATTCTGTGTTTTCTATATTTCTGTCTCATAAATTGGTGTGTTCTCTGATTATTAGTGGTGCATCATTTGACTGATATTTCTTGTGTGCGTGCATTCACAATCTGGATTAATTTTGGGTGCTTCTGTTGATTATATTTCGCTAATACCTGTGTTTGTTTCGTTTAAAGCATTGTTTGGCTTGTGTTTGTTCACCTCCTGTTTTGTGGCCCTGTCTTTAGCGGTCGTTTAAGGTGTTAGTGCGGTAATATAGACAGCAGGTGTCATTATGCTGCTCCGAGATCATGTTCGGTGACGAGAGGTGCGAATACAAGGAAAAAGGATTTTAGATTAAGAGTGGCATCGTGGAATGTAGGAACCCTAACTAGTAAGTTATTAGAGCTAATTGATGTGCTAAGTAAACGTAGGGTCCAGATAGCGTGTCTCCAAGAGACTAGATGGAGGGGTGGGAGAGCAACAGAGTACAATAGTTACAAACTATGGTATTCAGGGTCGGACGGAACGAAAAATGGAGTAGGGTTTCTAGTTGCTAAGGAACTCCAAGATAATGTAGTGGAGGTAAGAAGATACGATGATAGAATTATGCTGTTAAGAATAGTAATAGGGGATGAAGTAGTGGCAGTAGTTAGTGCGTATGCTCCACATGTTGGACTAGGAGAAACAGAAAGAAAAAGTTCTGGGAGAGCTTAGATCACGTTATGGGCGACATACCTAGAGACGAGAAAATATGCACAGGAGGAGATTTTAATGGGCACATCGGTAAGGACAATGACCACTTCCAGTTGGTGCATGGAGGCTTCGGGTATGGCCTTAGGAATGAAGGCGGCAAGGAGCTTCTTGACTTTGCGGTAGCGCATGACTTAGGAATCATAAATTCGTTTTTTAAGAAAAGAGAATCGCATCTAATCACGTTTAGCAGCGGCGGGAGACACACACAGATAGACTATTTGCTGATGAGGAGAGAAGATCGTAGCTCGTGGAAGGACTGTAAGACAATCCCAGGAGAGTCAGTTGTGACACAACATCATATGTTAGTGGCGGATATACGCGTGAAGAGACCAATTGTCCAACAAAACAAGAGAATTAGACATACGATAAAATGGAGCCAGCTCAAGGACGAAAACATTACCATTTTTAGAGATAAGGTCATACCAATGAAACATCCTGGACCACAGGAAGACGCAAACCAAAAGTGGGAGGCCATGGCAAATACGCTCATCCAAGCAGCTAAAGAACGCTTGGAGTTACAACAAAGAGGACAGTCGACCATAAGGAATCTTGGTGGTGGAACGAAAATGTACAGGAGAAGATACGAATAAAACAACAAAGTTTCAGAAAGCTTATACGCTGTAACAATGAGGAAGAACGCCCAGAGCTAAAAGATAAATACAAGGAGGCTAAGAGAGGGCGAAGAAATCGGTGTCAGAGCAAAGAACACGGCGTATGAGATGATGTATAAACGACTAGAGACGAAAGAAGGAGAGCATGATATGTTTAAGTTAGCCAAGGCAAGAGACAGCAGAAGACAAGACCTGAGAATTGTGAAGTTTATAAAGGCTGCGGATGGAAAAGTTTTGGTGAACGACAAGGACATCAAGGGGAGATGGAAAACTTACTTCGATAACCTTACAACATAAAGAACTCAAATCATCAAGCTGAGATAGATAATACAACCCAAACAACACAACAAAACAATTGCTATTGTAGAAGCATCACAGTAGACGAAGTTATGAGAGCTATGAAGAAAATGGAAGGGCTAAAGCGGTGGGGCCAGACAACATACCGATTGAAGTGTGGAAATGCCTGGGAGATGAGGGGCTCAAATGGCTAACAGATTTATTCAACACTATCTTTACGACAGGGAAGATGCCGGACCAGTGGAGAACCAGTGTTATAGTCCCCATATATAAGAAAAAAGGAGATGCACAAAGTTGCGAAAATTACAGGGGAATAAAGCTATTGAGTCGCACGATGAAATTATGGGAAAGAGTTATTGACACGAGAATTAGACGAGAAACGCAGATAGCGTCAAACCAATTTGGATTTATGCCAGGACGCTCTACGACAGAAGCAATACACGCCATAAGAGGATAATGGAGAAATACAGAGAAAAGAAGAGGGACCTCCATATGGTATTCATCGACCTAGAAAAGGCCTATGACAGCATACCGCGTCAACTAATTTGGGAAAGTCTACGACTTAGAAGGGTACCAGAGAGTATATCAAATAATCAAGGATATGTATGATGGGGCAAAAACGTGTGTGCGAGCTCCGATCGGAGACACGGACTCATTCACAGTGGAAGTGGGACTCCACCAAGGATCGGCACTGAGCCCATTTCTCTTCACAGTAGTGTTGGATGAGATGACCAAGTCTATACAGCAGCCAGCTCCGTGGTGCATGCTCTTTGCGGATGATATTGTCTTAATATCGGAGTCTAAAAGGGTGCTTAACGACAAGCTAGAACAGTGGAGAGCAGCACTAGAGCGCAAAGGTTTAAGGATAAGTCGCTCAAAGACAGAATATATGCATTGTAACTTTAGTGGCGAGGCGGAAGAGGACATCCAAATCACTATTCAGGGTATGGCGGTCCCACAAACGTCTAGGTTCAAATACCTGGGCTCGTACTTGCAGGAGGATGGAGAGATACACAGCGATGTAACGCACCGTGTTCAAGCTGGATGGTGCAAGTGGAGAGCAGCAGTAGGGATCCTATGTGATAAGAGGTTCCCAGCAAAACTAAAGGGAAAGCTATATCGAGTGGCAGTACGTCCAGCTATGTTGTATGGAACAGACTGTTGGGAACAAGTATTTTATGCTATGGTGGATGACTACTCAAGGTACATGTGGGTGTACATGCTGAAATCAAAAGATGAAGCCCCTAATGCTTTTCAAGCATTCTTGTCTCAGACTGATATGGAGACAAGTCATAGGCTCAAGGCTCTCAGAACAGACAGGGGAGGTGAGTTCACATCACAAAAGTTTGAGCAGCTGTGCAGTTTGGATGGAGTCAAGAGATACTTGACTGCACCCTACTCTCCACAACAGAATGGGGTTGTGGAGAGAAGAAATCAAACTGTAATGGGCATGGTAAGATCTATTCTAAAGGCTATGAACATGCCTTTGTGGTTATGGGCTGAGGCAGTAAGACATTCAGTCTTTGTGCTGAATAGATGCCCAACTAAAGCCTTGGTCAATATGACCCCTTATGAAAGGTTGTTTGACAAGAAGCCAAAGGTGAAACACCTGAGGGTGTTTGGGTGTAAGGCACATGTGAAAGTCAGCAATCAATGAGGAAGCTTGATGACAGAAGCACACAAATGGTGCATTTGGGAGTGGAGTCTGGTACAAATGGTGCATTTGGGAGTGGAGTCTGGTACAAAAGCTTACAGACTGTATAACCCTGTGACTGGGAAAATAGTGGTCAGCAGGGATGTACAATTTGAAGAAACTGAACCTTGGAATTGGGACACAGCCTCTATAGATCAGTCCAATCAAAGTTACTCCAGTTTTGGTGGGGAAATGAGTGTGCAAGAACAAGGTGTTAGCTCCACCAGAGAAGCATGAATGGGTCAGACAATGGTAGTTCAATCACCATCATCCTGAGCCTTCTGCTTCTGAGGCAGGTGGTGATTGGAATGAGACAGGGCAGTCATTTAATGACACTTCTTATGACTCAACTCCAAGTTCTGGGGGTGGTGAGTGGGAACAATCATCAAGTGGGAACCAGGTTCCCAGGTCAACCTATCATGATACCCCTCCCAAAGGGTTTACTACTCTGGATGATGTGTTCAGTAGAACAGATATCTTAGAGAAAAGACCTTTTGAACCACCAATATTTGATGAATCAGTCTTGATGCTGCAAGAAGAAGAGCCTGTCAAGTATGAGCAAGCTAAGAGGAATCCTGAATGGATGAAAGCTATGAGAAGTGAGATGGACAGTATAGAGAAAATGGGACTTGGAGATTAGTTGATTGTCCTAAGGATGTAAAACCCTAGGCTTGAAATGGTTGTTCAAGCTTAAAAAAGATGCAGAGGGAAATGTCACAAGATATAAGGCAAGGCTGGTGGTAAAGGGGTATGTTCAACAGCATGGAATAGATTATGAAGAGGTCTTTGCACCCGTGGCCAGGTTGGAAACAGTGAGATTGATAATAGCAATGGCTGCAGTCAATCAATGGAAGGTTCATCACCTTGATGTAAAGACTGCATTTCTCAATGGTGATTTGAAGAAGAATGTATATGTTGTTCAACCAGAGGGTTTACTAAGCCTGGTAATGAAAGGAAGGTGTACAAGCTTTTAAAGGCCTTGTATGGACTGAAACAGGCACCCAGGGCCTGGAATGAGAAACTGCATGAAACTTTGATTAAGTATGGGTTTGAGAGGTGCCCAAGGGAGCATGCAGTATATAAGAGGAAGACTGATAAGGGAATTATGATCATTGGTGTCTATGTAGATGACATTATAGCTACTGGACCCAATGATGATGTGATCAGGAGTTCAAGTCAATGATGATGACTTGTTTTGAGATGACAGACTTAGGTTTACTTAACTACTATCTGGGGATAGAGGTTAAGCAAACAACTGATGGGATTTTCTTGACCCAATCAGGATATGCCAAAAGAATTCTTGAAGATCAGAAGATGCTGGAATGTAATTCCACCAAGATTCCAATGGATCCTGGTTTAAAGTTGGGAAAAGAAGAGGATGGAGAACCTGTACTAGTGACACAATACAGAAGAATCATAGGTTGTCTGAGGTATATCACACAGACCAGACCTGATCTGTGCTACTCAGTAGGAATTGCTAGTAGATTTATGGCAAATCCTAAGGCAGCACATGGCAAGCAGTCAAAACAATTCTCAGGTATTTGAAAGGACTGTGGATGATGGCATTTGGTACAAGTATGGGGGTGACAAAGAGCTGATTGGATTCAGTGACAGCTCACATGCTCCCACTAAATCAGATGGAAGGAGTACCACAGGGATGGTGTTCTATTTTGGTGGTGGTCCTGTGAGTTGGATGAGCCAAAAACAGGCCACAGTGGCTCTGTCTTCGTGTGAAGCAGAGTTTATGGCAGCCACAGCCACAGCTCAGCAGGCTGTGTGGCTTAAAGGTCTGCTGGAGGAGTTAACTAATAAAGAGTTGAGTCCTATTGTGTTGTATGTAGACAATAGATCAGCTATTCAGCTGATGAAGAACCCTGTGTTTCATGGCAGTCCAAGCACATAGACGTGAGTATCACTATATTAGGGGATGTGTAGAAAAGAACCTAGTAGTGGTGAAGCATGTCAGTGGTGAGGATCAGAAGGCAGATGTATTAACAAAGGCTTTACCAAGGCTCAAATTTGCGAGATGAAGTTGAAGTTGGGAGTTGGAACAATACATGATTAAGGGGGTGATTGTTGATTAATTCATAGTATTGTTTGTTGTATTGATTGCATAGTTTGATTTGTATTTTGTAGTTTGTTCTTAGTTTGTAATATGTACTTAGTATAGGGACTGAAAGTGAAGTATTGTGTAGTTAGTTAGTGCTTCTAACGGCTATAAATAGATACTTTTGTAATCAATTTGGGAAACACCCTTCAATAGCAATAATACTGGAATTTTAAGTGGTAACACTCTACTGCTCTAACTGGTGCCGCCATTGGTCTCCTTTTGACATGCCCAAACCATCTTAATCTTCCCTTTCGTATTTTATCTGCGATACGAGCCACTTGTAGCTTCTGTCGAAACACTTCGTTTCTTATCCGATCCAGTCTTGTGTGACCACACATCCACCTCAGCATTCGCATTTCCGCCACCTCATATTCTCATTTTACAGAAATTGGTAAAAAAAAAAAAGGTTTTCTCCCTAGATATTTTATTATTTATCATTTATTATTATTTTTAAAAAACTAACTGCTTTCGATCTAGCTTATCGATCTCGGGTGACTTCTAACCCTAGAAGGTTGTGAGTTACTTGAGATCTGGAAGGAGAACCTAACTTGGGAAAACCCCGCTGTGAGGATATTCTTTCTCCCTTATTTCCTGCTGTTTTTGTTCCATAGTCTAATAGTCTTTTTGATTGGGTTAGGAGTACCAGTATCTGTGTTCTCTGTTTTCTATATTCCTGTCTCATAAATTGGTGTGTTTTGGGTGCTATATTTTCGTTCTCATAAATTGGTGTGCTATATTTCGTTTCTCATATATTCATTTTCATCCGTTGGTATATTACATTCTTTGTTACTGGACTAATTTTGGGTGCTATATTTCGTTCTCATAATTGGTGTGCTATATTTCTGTCTCATAAATTGGTGTGTCTCATAAATTGGCCTGTTTTGACTGGATTAATTCTGTGTTTTCTATATTTCTGTCTCATAAATTGGTGTGTTCTCTGATTATTAGTGGTGCATCATTTGACTGATATTTCTTGTGTGCGTGCATTCACAATCTGGATTAATTTGGGTGCTTCTGTTGATTATATTTCGCTAATACCTGTGTTTGTTCCGTTTAAAGCATTGTTTGGC
The DNA here is from genome assembly GCA_024085815.1 of Flaveria linearis. Lineage (NCBI taxonomy): Eukaryota > Viridiplantae > Streptophyta > Magnoliopsida > Asterales > Asteraceae > Flaveria > Flaveria linearis. Next base: position 42,885,912 of record CM044011.1, read on the forward strand.
TTGTGTTTGTTCACCTCCTGTTTTGTGGCCCTGTCTTTAGCGTCGTTTAAGGTGTTAGTGCGGTAATATAGACAGCAGGTGTCATTATGCTGCTCCGAGATCATGTTCGGTGACGAGAGGTGCGAATACAAGGAAAAAGGATTTTAGATTAAGAGTGGCATCGTGGAATGTAGGAACCCTAACTAGTAAGTTATTAGAGCTAATTGATTGCTAAGTAAACGTAGGTCCAGATAGCGTGTCTCCAAGAGACTAGATGGAGGGGTGGGAGAGCACAGAGTACAATAGTTACAAACTATGGTATTCAGGGTCGGACGGAACGAAAAATGGAGTAGGGTTTCTAGTTGCTAAGGAACTCCAAGATAATGTAGTGGAGGTAAGAAGATACGATGATAGAATTATGCTGTTAAGAATAGTAATAGGGGATGAAGTAGTGGCAGTAGTTAGTGCGTATGCTCCACATGTTGGACTAGGAGAAACAGAAAGAAAAAGTTCTGGAGAGCTTAGATCACGTTATGGGCGACATACCTAGAGACGAGAAAATATGCATAGGAGGAGATTTTAATGGGCACATCGGTAAGGACAATGACCACTTCCAGTTGGTGCATGGAGGCTTCGGGTATGGCCTTAGGAATGAAGGCGGCAAGGAGCTTCTTGACTTTGCGGTAGCGCATGACTTAGGAATCATAAATTCGTTTTTTAAGAAAAGAGAATCACATCTAATCACGTTTAGCAGCGGCGGAGACACACACAGATAGACTATTTGCTGATGAGGAGAGAAGATCGTAGCTCGTGGAAGGACTGTAAGACATCCCAGGAGAGTCAGTTGTGACACAACATCATATGTTTAGTGGCGGATATACGCGTGAAGAGACCAATTGTCCAACAAAACAGAGAATTAGACATACGATAAAATGGAGCCAGCTCAAGACGAAAACATTACCATTTTTAGAGATAAGGTCATACCAATGAAACATCCTGGACCACAGGAAGACGCAAACCAAAAGTGGGAGGCCATGGCAAATACGCTCATCCAAGCAGCTAAAGAAACGCTTGGAGTTACAACAAAGAGGACAGTCGACCATAGAATCTTGGTGGTGGAACGAAAATGTACAGGAGAAGATACGAATAAAACAACAAAGTTTCAGAAAGCTTATACGCTGTAACAATGAGGAAGAACGCCCAGAGCTAAAAGATAAATACAAGGAGGCTAAGAGAGAGGCGAAGAAATCGGTGTCAGAGGCAAAGAACACGGCGTATGAGATGATGTATAAACGACTAGAGACGAAAGAAGGAGAGCATGATATGTTTAAGTTAGCCAGGCAAGAGACAGCAGAAGACAAGACCTGAGAATTGTGAAGTTTACTAGTGGGTGCCCGCGCGTTGCGGCGCATGCGTCATGTGAATGAATGTAGGGTATGTTATAGTAATGAACGAACTGAAGACTTTTAAATGATCCTGGTGTAGTTACAGGTTTGAGAATTATGATGGGGTGGTACATAGGGAGGTGATCACACTGTTTTAGTAAACATAGAAGGTAAATTTTGTTCCAGAGGAGGCGACGCTGAGACGAAAGAACGTTTAATTAGCAAGTATTAGTGTGACATCTAATGTGTCATGTTGAATATACATGTGTGCATACATATATGTACATGTATCAATACATGTCATATATGTAATATATATATATATATATATATATATATATATATATATATATATATAATGTAGTGGAACAGGTGATTTACAGGTACCAGTTGCTTGGTTTTTAGGAAAATGCCCTCCCATGTATACATGGTACGCTTAATAAATGCCCCCTTTTTTGAGAAACATTTTAGGTGTATTTATTTAGGAGTTATAAAGAGAATTTTGGTATGTGCAATACAACAGGGAAGGCATGAGCAACATACTATTAATAGTGTTAGGAATCATATTCAACAAGGCAAAGGCTAGTGTTGTTACGAATCATATTCAACAAGTCAAAAGGTATGTTGTTTATTGAAATGGAAGTTTATGCTTCATATTTTTTGTTTGAAATAAAGCGAAACGTTTTCATTTATGTTTTTACATATAAAGTATCTTCAAACATGATATCCAGTCAATATAAAAAGGGGTGATTTGAACAGGGTAAAATACACAACATTAGTTTAAAAACAGCTTTATAGAGTAGAGGGTAAAATATACAGCATTAGTTTGAAAACAGGGTTAAATGTGTGGATGATGTTAAATTGGTCAAACCACCTAACATGTATTATAATTTTATTTTTAAAATATAGATTTTTTAATCACAATACAATAACTACATAATTACTAAAAAAAAGTGACAAGTTTTGGTGGATCGGAAACCCATTACCATACCCCTCATGTTGTCACCCTAGTTCTAACTTTAACCGATAAAAACATGTTTACCCTTTTTGTAATTACATCCTAATGTAGCATGAATCAGATCAAGGTTTGCATCAGGTATCTATAGTAGGGTTGGCAAAACGGGTACCTGTTTAGACACGATAAGACCTGTTTAGCAAAAAAGTGCACTATACATTTTTTTTCTTTTTAAAAATAATTAAAATTAAGAGTCTTGCATTTATTATTCTTCTTTATTGATACCTAAAACATATAACTGTCACACTCAAACCACCAAATCTAAGTGTTAAGGTGTCTTTTCATGTTTGATACTTGTAATAATCGCGTCGTCTTAACCTGTTAAACACAATAAGACACGATTTGCCAGCCCTAATCTATAGAAAGCAAATTAAAAAAAGCAAGCCTTTAATTAGGATTACCATCTATTCCAACGATGGTGGCTTTTATGCGCAGGTCAAGCAAGAACTTTCCAATGAATCACTTCAAATAAACTGCTCCATTTTATGACTAATTTTAACACTAAGTAGCTTATCAGGATTTTGCAACTGCTTCACCTGCACACTACACCAATATGATATTCAAATGCAAGATCTTTTTACTTGGAACAAATTTTCCCATTTTTATACTATTATATTCACAGACATTATGATAAAAAAGAAAGAACTGTCCATATATCAAGGTAAAAAGAAGTGAAACAAGTTACAGATAAGATAGAGATTTGCAAATGACAATATTGCCCTAATAATGTGTAAACGGTTGATTTGGGTTATACTTGCATCTTAACGAGACAATTTTCAAAAATTTGGTTATGATGAAGATGGGTTAAAAGAGCCAAGCAGGTCAAAAGTCACCCAACATGTACTCTAACTGCATTGAGCTTCCTGGGTCATTTTATCTCACATTCTCACATAATGATAATAAAGATTATCATTATAATATACAAGTGTATTTTATTGCAACATATTTGACCATTCATATGTGCAAAACTCAACATAAAAAAATTAGAAAGTGTTGCATGTCTGTAAGAAGCAATGTAGCCCATTTTTCTCATTCTTGTAGTTATTGTTCAATAAACCTTATATCATGCATAAAGTTTTAAAAAAAGTGGTAACCAAAAGCATTGAAATGCATTTGTAAAAGCATACTTACAATGGATAGCCTTGTACAAGTGACATAATTACACAATGGCGATTGCAATCCACAGCATTTAGGACAGGAAAACCATGTTCTTGCAAGGCCTACTCAACAAAAAAGTTATTTTTTGAAATCAATAACCAAGAACAAGATCATTACTCAGTACTTAACAATAGAAGTGACATTACCAACCAGTACCTATCTAAATAAGTTCAAAGTTCAAAGAAATGTATTAGCTGGAAGGGGAATGAATCAAGCAGGTTACAAGCAGCCCAAAGTCTACTTACTGCAGAGTATGTACTAACTACAAATTTCATAATATATTCAAATTCTCTGTTCCGATCCTCCTTTATCCAAAAAAAGTCTATATAATGCATGCAACCTCCTAAAGCTTTTTACTTTCTATTATCAATGTAACAAGATTAGAAATTATAGTAAACAGTTATTTATATAAAAAGAACTCAAAACAATTTCAAAGTCAACCCAACTTGGGCCATTTTGACCCGTAATGAAATGACTTGTTTTACTCAAACCCATTTTGACCTGTTACCTGCCCGACCAATCTTACACAACTACTTAAAAAACAAGATTGTGAATTTACAAAGTACCTTCATAAAAGCAAATTCTTTAAGAGCAGCTAGGTAGGACAGATACAACCAACTAAAGCTATTTCGATGCTTTAAATAGTCACGCTTAGACTTGACAGCTCTGAATGAAGTCCTACCCAGTGTGTGTAACTTCATAGCCATAATTGTCCCTTCTAAGTTCAGCATTGGGAACTTGTCTAACTTTTTTGTTTTCTTTCTCAGGAGAAGTCATGGATAGTTCCTTATCGTCTATAACTTCATCAAAAGTCAACGCTGACGTAGAAAGGTTAGTTTGACTATGAAGAAGAAAGTCAAAGAAATAAGTCCTCTAATCTTGATTCAAAAAGAAGAGACAGTTGACTAATCTAGTCAGTTGAGATATTTTAATTTTTAAATTATGGGGCTAAAACTAAAAAGAACTGAAGAATTTGCGGGTCATAACGGGTGAGTGTTGACCCAGTGGCACTTTTTTGTCCTCTTTTAATTTATAAATGATAAAGGTATTAATTATGATTTACAAAAAATGTACCATGAGTAGTAATCTAAGGTTTTGGAATATAATGAATTCGCTGAGAATGTAAGAATCTGTTACTTTTTGAGGCCACTAAATTGCCAATGAAATTACTTTAATACGATTGATGCTAAAATTATTAATTTATTATTTTTACAGTATAGTAATAAATAACACTCCACACTTGCATTGATTTATGATTCAAATAAAAATCAGGACCACTTCTAAGAATGGGCCGTTATGACCCGAACATATTTTGATTTGTCATCTCAAGCTGAAGGTGTAATAATGGAGCACATATATACCTTTTGTGTCATCAGGTGCCAGCAATGATATTCCTATGAATACTGAAATCATTCCAAGAATAAACATCACAGTCCTCAAGGCATTCAATACCTGATAAAAACAAGTAACGTCATATGATTTCTACAAAGATATTATCACAACAGAGAGGGGGTGCGGGCGGAGGGTAGCGCACCTGATATTCCTGGAAGTACACGAACCCGGTACAAATTGAGAAAAAGGTCCAAACTATTTGAAACATGGGGACTATAAGTATTGCATCAAACTGTGCTAATCCTTCGTTCACCTTACCATCTGTAAAACAAATCAATATCATCCAGATTTGATTTTTGTTTGAATCCTTTAACAATACAAGGAACAAGTATGCAATGAATCATTACCCAAAAGCCAGCAGTACACAAAAACAATAAAAGAATTGAACACGTGAACCAGCTATCCAGGCGATATGAACTTGACATGGACAATCTTAAAGATTTGAACTGAAGAAAAAGGAAAAAAAAGATTGTTACTTCCGAATGACCCAAATTAGAATCTTCTAGAAGACTACCATATCATTAATCAATAACTCACAGGGACTTTGCAAAAAGAACTGAACATGATCCTATGGCTCCTGAAACTACAGCAAATGAAAGGGTAGCAATAATTTCCAGTAGCGCCTGAGTTCTTTCCCATGAATAGCAAGCAGCAATTCTCCTCTCCTGATTATCAACATTTATATAAGCAATCATATGCAAGTAAAATTACAATAGTTGACTAAACATAATGCTTAATATAATCACATAATTCTAACCTGTATACATAGTGATGCATGGCAACCACCGCCACCAAAAGTAGGCAGTAAAAAAGGAAGGTAATGTTAATGTACTTCTCTGCCAACTGGTCTTGTGTGTAAACTGTAAATACCAACAAAAAATTAGTTCAAAAGAAAGAAGAACATAATTCAAGAAGAAAAAAAGAACAAATGTGACATACCTGGTGATGGTGATTGCCAAATGCAACAAGGAAGGTGTTTCCAAAGACGATAAAAGTTGTGGCAACTAATACTCTACATAAAGAGGTACAAATGTTAATGTAAGTTACTTTTAAATTATATAATGGAAAAAAACATGCTGCAGTTTCTAGAACATACTTAACAGTCACTGTTTTGTTCAAGACAAAGTAGGCAAATGCTATGTTTCACACAAATTGGACAGATCCCAATGCTGCAAGAAGAGACTGCTCAAGCAGAAGGCAATCAAAATAAGAAAAAAATTATATATAGAGAAATAGAGAAATCAAAGTATGCCTTAAAACCAACCTGAGCAGCATATCCAAAGAAATAAAGTTAAGAGCGTTTCCAAAAGCAAAAAACAGAATTCCTGTGAACAGATCAAAATAATTCAATATGAAGTGCAATTAAGCAAAAATAATAATAATAAGAGCTCCGCAGATTTATTATTTTACCATTCTCCAGGACTGAAAGCTTATTATAGGCCTCAATTGTCTTTCCATTTATTCCTTCACCTAGCACCGAATGCCTTTCTCTCTACAATGTTTTAGTTATAATTCAGATTATCTTCTTCACATTAGCAGCCAGTGGCTTAAAAAAAAATCTTGCAAATTAGCAAATGATATTCAATTTGTATCCAACAAATTATTGCAAAGGGGAACGTTAAGTACCTCATCATGCCCCAATTTAAGAAGATTAGTTCCAAAGTTAATGGCAATGCTACCAAAAAGATTGATGAATGCTCCAATCACCCAGTCACCCATAGATGAAAAATCTCTATGTGACAGTGGTGCTTCAAGAATATGTAGTCAAGATGGTGTTTAGACTTTGAACCAATAGTCAGGAGACAGTAATCAAAAGAAGCAACTGCAAGACACCAGCGCGCTCTCCAATATTCACAAGTGAGTCCACTTTGTTCTAAAACACAGAACAGATTAATTAAGAACCAATGCAGAATTAGAAGACAAATATATAGATAATCATAACCAAGCTATATATTATAACAGCTAGTGAGCTAGTACCAAAATTAAGGGCATTCACATCTTAAGGATAATTTCAATGATCACAACAATTGCAGAATTAAACCACCAATGATCAATTGATCATATAGTTTACAGTTATAACAGATAATAACAGAATCAATGGCATCATACATATAAGGCTAACAAGTCACCAACCTACATGATGTTAACTAATCAACACAAATAAACAGCAGGGTTTTAGCTGGCATACCAGTAGTATAAATGAACACCCCCTTGTGGGGTCAACTAAATAATTAATTAATCAACTAACAACGTTTCTATAACTAAAAAACAGCATAATCATGGAGAAAATTCACTACCCAGTTTAAGCAACAGAAAATAAACACATATGATAACATTATCACCAGATCCATGTTCAAAAACAGCAATTAAACAAATCTGGTGATGCAGATAACTACCAATTTACAAAATCAAAAGGGTAGGCAACCGTATTAATAAGATCAACGTCGTATCAAAGAAAGTCAAAGATCCGAGATCAAGTGCGTATCAAATCAAATAATAAGTAATACCAGATTCTTTTCCCACGCCAATTTGACGTCCAACTGATGAAAATACAGGTCGATTCACCATAGTCTTTATTGCAAGAAAATCATAGCGAAGGTATGTGAGTCGAACCCATCATCTACAAAAAAAGGATAAAGATATATATCTCAGATGAAGCCCTAACCATGGTGTTCTAAACTCAAACAGGCGAAATACTCACACTTTGATGAGTAACGATTGGCGGCCAATGAAGTCGGGTGCTCCCTGATCGTGTTTAAAGTGCAACAATGAACCTGTGAAGAACATTCTTGTCAGTTTAAGTGAAGGGAATGAAACGTATTGAAGCAATTGAGTATAAATGCTCAATTGAAAGAAGTAGCAAACCCTAATTACATATCAACTAATACAAATGTGTGGAACGAAATACCAGATGACCTTCGAATGGAGACTGAGGATTGGCCGTCAAATGGAGACCGAGGAGGACTGTGCAGTGCTGTATAGGTACGAGTAGGTACCTCAATCGAACACCCAAATGAAATGAAGTGGAAGTGATGCGTAACGTCCGGCCGGTGGTGGGAACGTTCAGGGCGAAGAAGAAAGACGAACGGGCGCGTCTTACAGGAGGTGTGAAATTACCCTCCTGCCCATCCAATATGTATTATATAGTAATAGAGATAAAGGCTGCGGATGGAAAAGTTTTGGTGAACGACAAGGACATCAAGGGGAGATGGAAACTTACTTCGATAACCTTTACAACATAAAACTCAAATCATCAAGCTGAGATAGATAATACAACCCAAACAACACAACAAACAATTGCTATTGTAGAAGCATCACAGTAGACGAAGTTATGAGAGCTATGAAGAAAATGGGAAGGGCTAAAGCGGTGGGGCCAGACAACATACCGATTGAAGTGTGGAAATGCCTGGGAGATGAGGGGCTCAAATGGCTAACAGATTTATTCAACACTATCTTTACGACAGGGAAGATGCCGGACCAGTGGAGAACCAGTGTTATAGTCCCCATATATAAGAAAAAAGGAGATGCACAAAGTTGCGAAAATTACAGGGGAATAAAGCTATTGAGTCGCACGATGAAATTATGGGAAAGAGTTATTGACACGAGAATTAGACGAGAAACGCAGATAGCGTCAAACCAATTTGGATTTATGCCAGGACGCTCTACGACAGAAGCAATACACGCCATAAGGAGGATAATGGAGAAATACAGAGAAAAGAAGAGGGACCTCCATATGGTATTCATCGACCTAGAAAAGGCCTATGACAGCATCCCGCGTCAACTAATTTTGGAAAGTCTACGACTTAGAAGGGTACCAGAGAGGTATATCAAATAATCAAGGATATGTATGATGGGCAAAAACGTGTGTGCGAGCCCCGATCGGAGACACGGACTCATTCACAGTGGAAGTGGGACTCCACCAAGGATCGGCACTGAGCCCATTTCTCTTCACAGTAGTGTTGGATGAGATGACCAAGTCTATACAGCAGCCAGCTCCGTGGTGCATGCTCTTTGCGGATGATATTGTCTTAATATCGAGTCTAAAAGGGTGCTTAACGACAAGCTAGAACAGTGGAGAGCAGCACTAGAGCGCAAAGGTTTAAGGATAAGTCGCTCAAAGACAGAATATATGCATTGTAACTTTAGTGGCGAGGCGGAAGAGGACATCCAAATCACTATTCAGGGTATGGCGGTCCCACAAACGTCTAGGTTCAAATACCTGGGCTCGTACTTGCAGGAGGACGGAGAGATACACAGCGATGTAACGCACCGTGTTCAAGCTGGATGGTGCAAGTGGAGAGCAGCAGCAGGGATCCTATGTGATAAGAGGTTCCCAGCAAAACTAAAGGGAAAGCTATATCGAGTGGCAGTACGTCCAGCTATGTTGTATGGAACAGACTGTTGGGCCATAAAGAAATCGCACGAGAAACAATAGAGGTAGCGGAAATGCGAATGCTGAGGTGGATGTGCGGTCACACAAGACTTGACCGGATAAGAAACGAAGTGTATCGACAGAAGCTAGAAGTGGCCTGTATCACAGATAAAATACGAGAGGGAAGATTAAGATGGTTTGGGCATGTCAAGAGGAGACCAATGGCGGCACCAGTTAGAGCAGTAGAGAACATCATTCTAGAGGGTAGGAGGAGTAGAGGAAGACCTAGATTGACTTGGGATGAGGTAATTAGACGAGATATGATACACCTGCACCTCTCTGAGCACATGATCGAGGATAGGACTGAGTGGAGGCGTAGAATTAAAATTAAGGACTTCTAGTGTGACCTATAGGCAGAAGGGTATTTGACGTCTGGTTTCGGGGCCTAAGTAGCCCATATCTGCCCTTTAACGATGATTCTACATGCACCTAGGATTTATGTATGCTATGTTGTATGATTTATTGTGTACTGTAGATATGTGTTGCATGATTTATTGTATGATGTCCTGCTGCCGATATGGTTTTTTTATACTGTATGATATGTGCTGAATGTTTTATTGTATGTTATCTTGCTAAACAGTATGACTTTGCTATTGAGTCGGGGGTCTCATTGGAAGCGGTCTCTCTACCTAACAAGATAGAGGAAAGACTCGCCTACACCTACCCTCCCCAGACCCTGCTCTTGAGTGGGATATACTGGGTTTGTTTTTTTGTTTGTTTGGTTTTGTTTATTGTGTATTCTCGTGCGATTTCTTATGGCCCAGCAGTCTGTTCCCTATCACATAGCTGGACGTACCGCCACTCGGTATAGCTTTCCCTTTAGTTTTGCTAGAAACCTCTTATCACATAGTATCCCTGATGCTGCTCTCCACTTGCACCATCCCGCTTGAACACGGTGCGCTAC